>STHB01000006.1:3262743-3289573 GCA_018908115.1 Anopheles rivulorum
CAACGGAGCCATGGATTGATGTATATTTAAAAGAAAACTTCCACACTGCTGGTAAAAGCAATAGACAAGGGAGGAAATTAAACAAACACCGTTTGAGCAGTTAAAAAATTTGTTAAAAAGGAGACATTGCTGTGAGCATGTTTCCCAAAATAGACTGTTTTTCATGCACTTGATAATTCAACATGATGAGGTGAAAAACAAACAGCGTTTAAAAAATGATTTTGTGTAAAGTTCAAAGCCATTTTTTTTAAATATCGTAATTTATCGACTTTTAGAGGATCTGTATACTGATCTACTTGACTTTCAGTCATAATGATTAATTATTGTTTTGTCGTAAAAAATCTCCCTTTATATCTGTAAACTGTTGTAATTTTTTCATGTCCAGTAGATCCGGTTGTTGGTAAATGCCTATTTAGACATAATTAGTAAAAAAAATCTCCATTATTTATTATTGGAGATGGAAATTATTGAGTTATTTTGTCAAATGTTTTTAAATTAATTTTAAATAGTCGAACTTTTCAATGAAACAGTGAATGATTTAATAAGAGATCGTTTTATTCGAAATCTAGGTTTCGAGTTTAATTCTTCAATTTTTTCTTTAACGAAAACTCCATACAAAAAAGTTAATGTTGAAAAGGTAATGTTTACTAAAACCAATGTTGCAACTGACAATAACAGAGTAAAATAAGATTTAAAAAAGAATTTGAAAATTATTATTATACATATTAATCGTACCCAATGCCGACCAACAGTTGGCACCACACTGTACGATCTGATCTCATTTTAGGACATCTCGTTCACGCTCACCAGTGTGTTCAACCGACCGTGACTAAAGGATCATAAGAACACTTGAACGTATGGGCGGAAACACTTACGGGGCTGCATTCGCCGTCGGAAGCAACCAGCAACCCACCATGTGTACAGAGAGAGAGAGAGAGAGAGAGAGAGAAAAAAAAGAGAGATAGAGAGAGAAAGAGAGCAAAAACTATATGCTTCCGGGCTGCATTACCGGCCAAGATTAAGACTGTTATTATTATGATGATTTTTAAAAAGCGCTTGCACACTTTCACTTTGCACCGTTCGAGTGGCACCATGCCCGGGAGCACACGGTTTATTGACGTACTCCTCACTTGCCACGCTGTAAATGAAATGTTATTGAAAAAAATGTTACAGAAAATTACAGTGCGATTAGGGACACTTGAAGAAAACCTTCCATTTGTTGAATTTCGTTTTATTTTTTTGTATTTTTATTATTTTCATTCCGTTAAAATTGTGCAGAATCGTGATTGAAAATTAATAAATACTTCTTTCCTGTTAAACCTTTCCTAAAGCAACCAAACATCGCTCACAAACATCGAACATTACCAAATAAAACACAAAAGCTACAAGCTACAGCATCGCTACACAAAATAAACACACGCGCATCGTCGTAAATCCAACCAATCAGTACCATAAATCTGATTTTCTTATGAAATATTTCACCGCTCACCGGTAGCCAGAGCTAAAAGCTTGGCTTACTTAACGAGCACTACCTAGCAACCACCAAAAAACCTCTCGGCCGGCTTCCTTTTCAAGAGCTGAGCGCGTCCATGGCGAGTGCTCACACACACCGTTCCCTTTTGCCCTTCGCCGGGCGTAACCCACCCAAACCCACCGAATGCTTACCGGGGTGGAATGCACAGGCCCTGGGCAGCAGAAAAGGCCATTATGAAAATGAAAGGATAGTGAATATAAACAACAAACTCCCAAACAAAGTTTGCCGAAAGTTTTGCAATCCACCGTATACCGGCTTCCGGGAAAATGCAGGGCATGCTGCCAAGTTAATTTGGTTCAGCTTTCCCAGCACACACACAGTCTTTGCGCTGGCAGGAAGTTTTGTTTTTTGCTGGTCGGGTTTTGTGTATTGCAATCTTTCTTTTTTTACGTGTGATAAAAGGTATTAAAGGTATAAAAGCTGTTTCAGGGTGTTGTTTTAATTCTGTTGGCAAATCACTGCACTGGAAAAGTCACTCGTCACAACGGTTTTATTTGTACCGTCGGATTGTGTATCTTTGTATGTACATAAAGTTTCAAATTTAACTTATAACAATAAGTGGTTTTATATTGAATTGTGATATAATATATATTTCTTCTATGAAAATGCCATAAATTGCATTGTTTCACAGCAGTTACACCTACACATCGGTAAGCAGCGGTGGAAAGCAAAGGTCACGCGCTACCTACAAATCTTCAGCCCTTGACGTTCAATCCTTCGCCCAAGCAGTCAGCTCACCATGCTCAAGTGGGTGAAAGAAGCCTTCACCACCCAAATAAACTTTCCACCCAAATCGCAACTCGTGGCACACTCACGCATTCTTTGCTCTTCGTCTCTCTCTCACTCTCTCTCTCTCTCTCACTCTCTCTCTCTCTCTCTCTCTCTCTCATTCTCTCTTCCTTTCTTGTGCTTGTCATCCAACCGACGAGCGAACAAAGTGAAAACTAATTCCTAAGGAACAATCATGCCTGCAATCGCCGACCCGTCCGCCATTGCAGCGATCTTTACTAGCTAAATAACGAGAAAAAAAAAAACAAAAACCCGGCCAACCATTTTATCGCACCAACGCCACAACCCCACAAAATGGATCCGTTGATTGTACCCTAACAATGTTAACGACACGGGGGTTTTTGCTGATGACGATAATCAACAGCACGGCACCGTGCCGAGAACCGAGAACAATACTAATCTGGTGGTGGTGCGGGTGGATCGGTCCCACTGCCCACTGCACAACTCCATTGTGCATTTTTCGACGAAATGCAGATTAACTTTATTATCCGGCCTCGGAAGGTTTTTTCGGTGGGCCGGAAGGTTGGGTGTTTTACGTCTGTCGCCCACAATCTCCCCAAAAGCAATGAGGCTGCCATTCGGTCTGTAAGGGATGAAATGAAGGGAGGATGGTTGTTGTCTATTATTTCCGCTTTTCCAGGGATGTTAGCCGTCAAGCCATTGTGTAAAGCTCTTTTGGGGGCTTGTACGTCGAGCTGTCGAGATCAACGGGCCGGGAATGATGGGCAATGGCTAGCCACCATTAGAATGAGTCTCGGTTGGGGATGACGTTTGGCTCGGTTACTTTAGACAGACCGGTGCTCGGCACTGGTGAGATGGTAATTTTTGGTGAACGGCCGCGCTAACTGGCAGCCGGTGACATTGTATCCCTGACGTCTTCGTAAGACTTGTCCGGATAAGCAAGAGTACCAGCTCGCCACGGGACCGATGGTAAAGCGAGTAAACTCGACAGCATCTTATCGACATCAAAGGAAGCGAGCAGAAGAAATAAAAAACAAAGGCAGGAAAGGAATGAAATTTGAGTAGCTCATTGTTTCTACACCAGCCCGATAGCTGTATGGCACGCGCTGTAAGTCGACACAAAGCGAGCGAAGAATGCTTCCTGAACCAACACTTTACAAAACGTGAAAACGAGTAAACACGAAGCCGGCTGTCTTGTGCTAGGGTTATTGTTTTTGTTTTCTATTTATTTACAAACAAATGTCTACAATTGTTATCTAAACAGCTGACAAGTAAATAACGAACGCCATCGTGTGCTACGCGCGCATCTTTCTGCGCCAGCCACTGCACATGGCCAGCAAGAGCAAAGTTACAAAATATGTTCTATCTTTAATTATTTAATTGCTTCACGGTTTCGCTACCGGCGATTAAAAATGAACTAACATTGGGGGTTTTACTTTTCTGTTCTGACCATTGTCTTGTTTAACGCATCGCATAACTACAATACAAAAAAAAAACACACACACACCACGTAAAGGACACTTGTTTTGGAACACTTTCATCATTCAGCCGGAACAAGTTGTATGCTTCCGGGCAGCTACATACGCGATCGTCAGCATCGTCGGGCTTTGTGTGTAATCCACCGATCCATTAGGAGCTGTTGTAGGTTGAAGATGCAGGCTGCATCTAGGCCACCGGGTAGCACGGTCGGTTCGGCTTTGTGGTGCATGCAAACATCAATCGCATCGGTGTATTTTGCTGGAGTAACCGTATTAATACCACCCACTTGGGCAAACCCATGGCGCACGAGCAGCAGCAGCAGCAGGCAACTCTGGAACACAGCAGATGCTCACATCAACAGCCTTAGCAGCAGCAGCAGCAGCAGCAACATCAGCTCCAGTAACGACTGTTCGCCGCCGAACCGGGAACTTTATATCCGCACCGAAACAAAGAACGCTTGTCCTGTAACGTGTTGCACACGGTGTACGCCGGCGAAAGTTTAGGCCCGGTAGGAAATCCCGTCCCTCCCAACTCCCTTCCCTCCCACTCCCCACGGAGCAACCCGAGCGCACCGATCGGTTATTAATAATGTGCACGCGTGCACACAAGTACAAAGAGCGAGCGGCCCAGGGAAAATCGGAAGTCGGGCTCAGTGAAATAATGATGAAGCAGCAGCAGAAGCAGCAGCAGGAGCTAATTAAATTTTGCAACATTTTCACTCCGATTGATGCCGTACCGGAAGACTTGGTTGGGCCGTTTGTTGGCGGCACTTGGCCAACAAGTGCCGGGAGCGCGGCGAGCGCCCAGTAATTAGCAGTAAAACAGGAAGCAACGCGTCGCATGTATGTGTATGTGTGTGTGTGTGTGCATGCTTGAGAAGGAAATGGGGACGGAAAATTACAACAAAACTTAAAAAAAAAATATTTATTCCACAACTGTATTGATGGTTCCGATGTAGAACGCAGTCTGTTTACCCTAACGATCTAATGAGGAAACTCTCGTTGAAAGTTACTCGCCTGTTTTTGGAATGATAATGTGGCATATCAAGCTGCACCTTAGGAAAGCGCATCATGCTTCACCGGATTGTCTAACAATGAACTTGTTTCAAAGCTTCGATTTTTTTTAATAGTGAATTTCACATGTTGACCTGTTTTCTACTGAGAACGCTTGCACGCGACCAATTTCCCAGAGGTAACGTTTAAAAAATTGCATGACCTGCCCGAACAGAAAGGCTTTCCAGCCTGTGCTCTACGGTCGGTATGCAAATCATCCCTTTTCGGTAAGAAAAAAAAGGGGTGGTAAAAATGGGTAAATGTTGGGGTGGGTGCCCTATAATTAACGCTTTTTCCATCTGATTTAGGTCAAGGACATTCATGTGAGCTTTCCTGGTGGTGGAAGTGGAGCCCCATGAAAGGCCGTCCCGGGGGGTCCCACACTGACCTTCAACCCTTTCGCACGCCACAGCAACGCCAAGGACACGTGGAACGAACGGACCCCAGCCCTGGGGTCAAGGTGACGATCATTGCAAAACTGACCATACGAAAAGCAAAGAAACAAAACCAACGAACAAACAAACGAACGAATTAGCGAATAGTTTACACCACACGTCTATTTTCTCCAAAATGCACACACACACGCACACATAACCTCCTCCCCAAAGGCTTTTTCCCAAAAAAAAAAAATGTGAAAGAAAAACACGACTCAGAACGGGTTTGAAGTTGAATGAATTTGGTTTGATTCTTTGTTTGCTTTCTTTTTCTCTCTTCTTTCTTCTTCTTACTGAAGGTACTTAAGCGAAACGTTTACAACACTCACATAAACATGCCTTTTTTCCCTCCTTTTTCCCCTCACCCTTCTTCCACCCATCCCTTTTTGTCCGACTGCTCAAAACCCAGCCCGATGCCCAAAACCTAGACCAAAGGTCATATATTTACAGCCAGCAAAAGAAAAAAACACAAACGCACACACACACGCTTATGCCCACCCAGAAGTGGGTGAAACCGTGGTGCTACCAAGGACCATCTCATTGCCACCCGGGCAACATTAAGCCGTCCCCCGGGAGAGTAGAAAAAGAAGCAGCTGACCCAACCGACCACCAGCCACACGGTCGTACGAATGGCGCAGTGTCGGTGCTATGCAGGAGTTCCCGCGGGACTGCCGGCGGTTCGATGCTCCTCTACTGTGGGAAGGGCACGGGACTGCGAGTGGGATGGTCCCCCAACAGCCGGTTGGCGGTCCGGGCCGGCTGGGGCAGGATGGTGTGGCTGCTGCTGATGCTGCTGCCTTCGTTGTGGCTGAGCGTTATCTTGGGCATCAGTATCGGTCGGTTGCACGTTGGGCTGATGATGCTGTTGCGGTTGCCCTGCTGCTGATGCTGCTGCTCGTTCGGGTTCGCCTGCGGATAGATGGGGATCAGCGTCAGTGGCGGTGTCGGGATTTAGCGTGAACGTAACATAGTAACGCTTATTGCTATCGAGCTTTTCCGATGGCAGTGTAATGACCTGCTTGCTGTTACCGTGCGTCAGCTCGAGCGCAACCTTCCCGCCGGCGCAGCTGCGGTCCGTCGGGTGCGTCAGTATTTTCGGCAGGAAAAAGCTGCCCACCCCGGCCGTGCTCGACTTGTACGGCCCGAAGCCAAGCTTCGGTATCGTGTGATGGTTCATCATCGGTACTGGCAGGCGTGAACGAGACAGCAACGAGACACAAATGCAACGAATGCACAATTAGAACGAATCGAACTATCCGTGATATCGCCCGATAGGGCTGGCGGGAAATCCCTTAATGGTGGGGGGGAAGGGGGTGTTACTTACTGTACGCCGCGCAGGGGATGCCCGTGTAGGCGTGCGTTGCATGAAGACATCGGTGTGTTTTGGTGGTGCAGTTGAGCGCCCGCTCGTACCGACTCACATCCGGGCTGAGCCTTCGTTCGGCCTGCGAAAAAAGTGGACAAAGTTTGTTTGTGAAAGAGAGAAAGAGTGAAAGAGAGAGAGAGAGAGAAAGAGCAGACAAGCATAAGGAAAACATGTCAGTGCACCAGGAAAACCTTCGCTAACGAATTTATATCATCATGGCATCATGGTGCATTCAGACATCTTGACCAAAACGAACGGTAACGAGGACGAATCCACGCCAGTCACACCATTCGTTCGCCTGATTGCTGTTTGCAATATTAAACTGTTTCATCACCTAAGTGAAAACGCTTGACAGAGCCAACACGCACGCACACGCGATGCCAACGAACCTTCCGGAGCAACTGTAGCAAACGACAACGCCGACCCTTTGAAGCGATACGGAGGGCGATCGTGGGCAACAAATTTATAGCTTTGACGTGTCGTTGCTTTTTTTTTGCTTTGCCACTCTGTCTCTATCCCGCCGGTCGGTTTACGATCGGGTAGCCGGGCCATATCGGTTCTATTTACTCTTCATCCTGTTAAAGTGCACCCGCCCTGAGAGGTTGTTGGGATCATTATGGCATTTCCAGCTATTGCAAAACAAAATAATAATAAAAAACGAACCTTTATGATCCGACCATTGCGGTACGACAATTGCTAGCGACAAACGAAACTAGCGAGACAAACGAGATCCTGCCAACAGCCAGGACGGATTAGTTGTCGGCCACGGGGACGTGGCAGCGTGGACGAATCACAGCGAACGTTACGATGTAATTACGGCGACAGAAATGAAGGACTTATGAATAAATCTCGTCAGCCGCCAGCATCCACGACAGTGATGGCGGACGGTCCCGGATGGGTGGCAAACTGGCGCACTCGTGCGAAAAAGCTACGACTAATGAAGTCCCTCCGGGAGCCATCGGCATCATATCTCGCAGCAATATGCTTCACTTTGTGAAGGGTTGAACGAAACAAAAAAAAAAAAACAAAAGGAACACCAAAGTTTGTTTCGATGGCCGGGAGTGCCCGTAAATGGGGCAGCTTTGAGGAAACGATTTTCAATCTCTTAAATCGCTCCCCGTTAAATGCACGCGCCGTGCGAACCGAACCGAACTGTAGCGGTTTTAATTGCAATGGAACAGCAGCGTACTCACCTCATCGTACACCTCCGAGATGTTCTGGAAGTTGTACGTCTCCTTCTTCTGCAGGCTCTTGAGCGTGTCGTACAGAAACAGCTCAAAGTTCCGGAACGAGTACTCCGTGTACGGGTAGCGCTTGAGCGTGCTGCCCGTCTCGTAGCCGAGCTCGATCGTGGACTTGTGGTAATCGTCGACGGCCCGCTTCACCAGCACCGACTCGTTCACTTTCGTCGACCGTATTTGCAAACTTTTCAGTTCTAACAAGTGTTGGAAAATCTTTCTTTCCATATAATATCTGGGAATAAGAGCGGGCAGTGATGGCGATTGATAGGTTGGACAGGTTTGTTTTTGTTGTTGTTGTTGTTGTTGTTGTACGGTTTGCAATAGATTTGTTAAGCTGGTTGTTGTTGTTGTGTGTGTCTTTTTGTTGTTGCGCATGTTTTCATTGTTTTAAAATGGCAGTTGTACGCGATGGGAATGTTTCGTTGATTATTTGTTTTTTTTTTTTTTTGTTACATTATTTACTATCTCACTATCACTCGCTGGGTAAGTAAAGATCGAATCTTAAAAATCTCTTCTATTATCAATGCAATAGGAAAACAATGGAAAAAACTGAACAATTTACTGAATAGTTTATGATCTTGATAAAGCTTCTTAAAGCGCGTACGAATGTGTGACACGGCACAGATGTGAGCAAATGATTGAGTATCAGTTGAAGGTCTATTGCTTTTAGTGCATCGCGCCTTAAAGTAGGCAATTCAATGTACATGTGGTACCTTATGCGTACATCATCTACATCTAGGTGTAGTAGCTATGTTAAGTCACTCTTTGCATCATGATAGCTTTTAGGAGTATAACATTCTTTTTCCTTGGTTTATACTTTAATGGTTAGAAATTAAACATCTTCTATATTCAGTTTTGTGCGCAATTAAGAAATAGATCTAATCATATGAGGAGAAGCAATAGACTTTCTCTAATACAAAACATGAAGAAGATTAATAAAAACTGACATTATTATACGAAAGACAAAATTACAAACATACAAAAAGGAATGAAACACGTATTGATGGTTTGGATATCGCTGTATAAACGAGTAAAGGATGATTGGTAAGGAAATCGACTTAAAAATTAGTTGCATCACTGCTTGGAATAAATCGTTTGCTCAAATCCGTGGCTTGTTTTAACATATTTACCTATTTTTTAGAGATAAAAATCCATCTTCTAACAACCTAACAAACTATTGAAATATTTCTAATTTTATCACACGTCAACACTACTACACTCTCGCGTGGCAAAGATGGCTACATCGGTGGGTTGATATAAACGGTTGGCTACAAATCCTAACCCGCATTACATTTCTAGCTCTTCTACCACGAAAACACACACATACATAAACATACAAACACACGTACTTGCACTGGAAAGAGCTTAGTTTCCAAGTGCTGCGCCACTAACTGCCTTAAGTCTACCAAACATATTCGCAAACACTTCTGGTCAATGCCCTACAGCTAGTATATACGACAATTGATTTTTGGGTTAGAAGAATCGGTGGTCATTGCTATCACTTGGAATACGTATCTACACAAAACTCTTGCTGACTACAAAACGGGAATAATTTAATCCTTTAGTACACCATCTACAATCACTCTAACTTGAAGCTTTTTTCTTATGGTTAGGTTGTAAAGAAAGTTGCAAATGTTTATTAACGCTTGGCTAAGCCAGTTTGTGACGGGTTTTTTTGGTGGGTTAGCCCCTCATTAGTTGGATGCCTCCTGCACTTCATCCTGTGGCTGAACGCGCTCGATGCTTCTTCTTGTAGTGTTGCTTTTCAATGCCTTCATTCAATGCCTGTTTACTAGCATGAACAGCAAATCTTACGCAAGCAGAGCAATGCCTGAGCCTTGGATGATGTACTGAGTATTTGCTATCTGTACTGTGTACGGGCGTTAGTGTTAGCAATCTGGTATCTCTACACCTTTTTCTCTATTTAATGTGCAACACACTCCGTAACACACTCATCTTGATACTTTCTTTTTTTACTTTTTATCTGAAACAATAATACGGTGGAGGGGTTTCGGCTTCAGCGTTAGGTCTCTTAGTTGATGGCAAACAAAACACTAGTTACGGGAGCACTAGGACTTAGGAAAGGATAGGTGTTTGGGGGTGGAAAGGTAGCGGGAAAAGGGTGGAACACGTGCAGACACACTCTCCAAACAATCTCCACAACACAACCATATACAGCACACACACACGCATACACGCACACAAATACCCGTAGTAGGCACAAGGAGTGAGCATCAGGAGCATCAGGGTATCGGGGTGAGATTGAAGTCTAGGTGAAGGTGGCCGACCTCTAGCGGAGGGAACAAGTAACTACACAAACCGCTTTTAAATCTTGTGTGTATGTGTGTTCGTGTGTGTGTGTGTTTTTGTATGTGTGTCTCCGTGTGTGTATGTGTGTACGCTACACGTCTAAAGCTAGGAAAGTTGGTGTGGCCTACCTTCGGATATTACGATGGATCGACTGCTGGACGGTCGTCATGTTCACCGCATTCTTGTCGCCTGGCTTCCGGCCCTCCGGCCGTGAACTGACCGCCCGCTCCTCCACCATCGTGAAGGCCGACCTTCGTGGGAGGGTGGCCGTGTGGGTCGGTCGCTCAAAAACGGTCGGCTTGCTGCGTACCGCCTGCGGGCTCGGTTCGAACCCCGAATCCTGATCCTTGCTGTTCTGCTGCTCCTGCTGCTCTTCCTCCTTCAGGCGCGGTTTCTTCTTGATCTTCTTCTTCTTCTTCTCGTCCTCATCCGCCCCACCGTCCAGGCTGACGAAGAAGCCTCGCGTTTGATCCACCTTCTCCTGATCCAACGTCGCATCCTTCCCTTCCCTGACCGGGTCCTCCGGTACCGGTGGCGCCATCTTGGAATCTTCGTCAACGCTCTCCATTTTGGATTCCATTGACCGGCGCAGCTTCGGACGCTCTTTGGGAGGTTCGGGTGGTTTGGGTTGTTCCACCGCTGGTGGTGGAACTTCTTCCACCACTGGGGGTGGTTCGTCTACCGGTTGGAGCACCTTCGGTTCTTCCACCACTGACGGAGGTTCTGTCTCTTCGCTTGATTTCGAAGGTGAGCTTTCGGTCGATTCCTCCGGCGTAGACTTTTCCTCTTCTACCGGGACCGTTTTCGGTTCGCTCTGCACCGGTTCTTCCGGTTCTATTAGGGGCGGTAACGATTCCTCTGCTATTAAAGACTCATCGTCGCCCATGCCTCCACCACGGTCGACCTCCAATTCCTGCAATGGCTGCGACTCCACCGTCGGTTCCCTTTTATCTTCCTTCACTTCTGGCAGTGTTTCTTGCTTGGGCAGTGATACTGGCTGTGGCTCCGGTTGCGGTTCCGGTACGGAGGCGATTGCTGCCGGCTCCGGTACCGGTTCCGGTGTTTTCTCCTTCGGTAGCGGAGGCGATGGTGGTGGTGGTGCCGGTGGTGCTACCGGTTCCTCCGCAGGCGGTGCCGATTTCTGTTGCACCTTGGCCGACTCCTTGTCGGACGATTCGGACTTGGAGCGACTTTTGCTATCACTCTTGGCCGACTTGAGCTTCGAGCGATCCTTGCGCACCTCCACCCGGACTGGGGCCGCCTGCTGCTGCTGCACCAGCTCCACCGCCTGCTCGTCCCGCACCTCCTCGATGGTTTCCGTGAGCGGTTTGCTGGTGACGCGCGGCACACCCTTCGCCGCCCGTTCCTCCGTCTCGCTGAGACCCTCCACATCCGAGCGCGTCCGTTGCTCGATCGTGTAGGTCGCATCCGTGGCCGCACCGTCATCTTCCGTCGACTTGGACATCGATTCGGGCGGCGGATGGACTTGCGCTTCCGTCACGACCTCCGTAGCGCTGGCGGGCTTTGCCGGCTCTTCCTCGCTTGGCGAGTCGGACTTTTTGGTCGACTTGGCCTGCTTCGCCTTTTTGCCCGTGCCTTTGAGCTTTTTCTTCTTCGTCGTGCTGGAGTCGGACGATTTGCCCTCGCTCTTGACGTCCGACTCTTTGCGTATGTTGAACTCCGCACGGGGTGGCGTCCGTGGGGACGTTTGCTCGTCTAAAAAATCACCCAATCCACCGGAAGGATCAAAGCCACCGTACTGCAAGCCGGCTGGCAGGCCCAGGTGCATTTCGCGTCCGGTTCGTTCCGAGGCGAACTTTAGCGCACCACCACGGCCCCCAACGTTCGACGGTGAATCATTCTCGGACGAACCACTGTGCACCTGTTTCAGAATTATCTTCCCACACCGTTCACCCGGCTTCCGCGGTCCAGCTTCCTTCTTCTCCGCATACTTAAACTCGTACTCCTTCATCGCGTCCTGCTGCTGCTGCTGCTGCTTTGGGTCGTGCGAGTCTTCACGCTCCCGATCCTTNGTTTCCGTGAGCGGTTTGCTGGTGACGCGCGGCACACCCTTCGCCGCCCGTTCCTCCGTCTCGCTGAGACCCTCCACATCCGAGCGCGTCCGTTGCTCGATCGTGTAGGTCGCATCCGTGGCCGCACCGTCATCTTCCGTCGACTTGGACATCGATTCGGGCGGCGGATGGACTTGCGCTTCCGTCACGACCTCCGTAGCGCTGGCGGGCTTTGCCGGCTCTTCCTCGCTTGGCGAGTCGGACTTTTTGGTCGACTTGGCCTGCTTCGCCTTTTTGCCCGTGCCTTTGAGCTTTTTCTTCTTCGTCGTGCTGGAGTCGGACGATTTGCCCTCGCTCTTGACGTCCGACTCTTTGCGTATGTTGAACTCCGCACGGGGTGGCGTCCGTGGGGACGTTTGCTCGTCTAAAAAATCACCCAATCCACCGGAAGGATCAAAGCCACCGTACTGCAAGCCGGCCGGCAGGCCCAGGTGCGTTTCGCGTCCGGTTCGTTCCGAGGCGAACTTGAGCGCACCGCCCCGACCCCCAACGTTCGACGGTGAATCATTCTCGGACGAACCACTATGCACCTGTTTCAGGATTATCTTCCCACACCGTTCGCCCGGCTTCCGCGGTCCAGCTTCCTTCTTCTCCGCATACTTAAACTCGTACTCCTTCATCGCGTCCTGCTGCTGCTGATGCTGCTTCGGGTCGTGCGAGTCTTCACGCTCCCGATCCTTGTGGCGATCGCGCGAGTGCGACCGCTTGGAAGAGCACTTTTTGTAGCATTTGTGCTTTCTGCGCACATGCTTGCAGCAGCTGTCCGAGGAAGACCCGGTAGTGCTGACGGACGATGAGCTGCTACTCCGGCGATGCTTTGCCGTGCGCTGATCGCTACGGTGCAGCTCGGCATTACTTCTCGATCGGCTGATATCGTTCGAACCGTCCCGGTACAGATACACCGTATCGCTGCAGCTGCTCGTCCGACGGCCCCGATGGCTTCCTTTTCGCTTGTGGCGACTCTTCCGGTGTGTACGATCCTCTTGCGATTCACTTTCCGAGTTGGAGTTCAGATAGACGATGTAGCGCTTGGATGTTTTCAGATCAATCAGCTCCTCCTTCTCCGTCAGCTTGAGCGGTTCCACGCGATCAATGTCCGGCAGGATCTTTTGCTGCCGCCCGGAAAGTCGCAGCTTGTTCGCGGGCAAACCGCCCTGCATTTGCAGATACTTGGCCGTCGACCGGTAGCCCTTAACCAGCGCATAATCCAGCGGCGTTAGTGGTGCACCCTTGGACGATGGCCGGTACAGCAAGTTAATGTCTGCGCCGAGCTCCAGCAGCAGTTTGCACATGTCCACATTATCGTGCCCCGCAGCAATGTGTAACAGTGTCCGGCCATCGTTGCTGGTCGTGTTGATGTGTTTCGGCTTCATCTGGATCAACCACTGTACGAGCTGGCGCCGGCCCGACGAGGCCGCATCATGCACCGGCAGATCGCCCTTGGCATTCCGCAGCCACAGGTTGCCCTTTTTCGTGTGCAGTATCTTCACCGTTTCCATCTGACCTTTCGCACAGCCACAGTGGGCCGGCGTGCGTCCCTTCCGGTCCTGTCGGTTCGGGTCGGCGTCCAGCTTAAGCAGCAGCGAGGTGGCATCGGCATGCCCGAGCGTCACCGCATAATGCAGCGCGGTGCAACCGTTCGAGTCGATCTGGTCGGTGTGCGCACCGCAAAGGTTAATCAGCGTATCGATGCACTCCGTGTGGCCGCGCGATGCTGCACAGTGTAATGCGGTCAGTCCGTCTCTGCAAATGGCAGTGTGAGGAGGGAAATGAGTTGGGCAAAAAAAAAAACAACTCCAAACCTAAACGGAGCACATACTTATCGGCACTTTCGACGTGAGCACCAGCTTTGATCAAAGCCAGCACAGCCTTGGCCGAGCCGGCGGATGCGGCCCACAGCAGCGGTTGTCGCCCATCCTTATCCTCTACTTCCACCGAAGTATCGGGATGGTTCAGGAGCGTGTTGAGTATCTCGAGCGCCAGCTTTGCCGACGCCCGGGCCGTTTTGCCCTCGTAGTTGGCGCCACACATCTGGGCCGCATAGTGCAGCGGGCTGCCACCGTTAATGTCCGGCGTGGACACATCCGCACCAGCTGCCAATACTGCCCGCAGTGCATCCACCTCGCCGCACACTGTGAATGAGATGTTTGAGGGAGGGGNACGAGGCCGCATCATGCACCGGCAGATCGCCCTTGGCATTCCGCAGCCACAGGTTGCCCTTTTTCGTGTGCAGTATCTTCACCGTTTCCATCTGACCTTTCGCACAGCCACAGTGGGCCGGCGTGCGTCCCTTCCGGTCCTGTCGGTTCGGATCGGCGTCCAGCTTAAGCAGCAGCGAGGTGGCATCGGCATGCCCGAGCGTCACCGCATAATGCAGCGCGGTGCAACCGTTCGAGTCGATCTGGTCGGTGTGCGCACCGCAAAGGTTAATCAGCGTATCGATGCACTCCGTGTGGCCGCGCGATGCTGCACAGTGTAATGCGGTCAGTCCGTCTCTGCAAATGGGAGTGTGAGGATGGAAATGAGTTGGGCAAAAAAATCCAAAAAAACAACTCCAAACCTAAACGGAGCACATACTTATCGGCACTTTCGACGTGAGCACCAGCTTTGATCAAAGCCAGCACAGCCTTGGCCGAGCCGGCAGATGCGGCCCACAGCAGCGGTTGTCGCCCATCCTTATCCTCTACTTCCACCGAAGTATCGGGATGGTTCAGGAGCGTGTTGAGTATCTCGAGCGCCAGCTTTGCCGACGCCCGGGCCGTTTTGCCCTCGTAGTTGGCGCCACACATCTGGGCCGCATAGTGCAGCGGGCTGCCACCGTTAATGTCCGGCGTGGACACATCCGCACCGGCTGCCAATACTGCCCGCAGTGCATCCACCTCGCCGCACACTGTGAATGAGAAGTTTGAGGGGGGTGGGGGGGATTTGGTGATGTTTGGGTGGGAAGAAAAATGAAAAGAAAAAGGGGAACCACGAGTTCCAAGTGTCAAAAATTATGTCCGTGGAAAATGTAGCAATACGGAACTCCGAATACGTCACACCGGTCGGTGCGATGCGAAGCGCAGTAGCAACGGAGCGCACGAATATCGATTAAATATATGGCGTTTGCGTTACTCAGTGCGTTACTCGGTGCGGTGTTTCTTAACCGTACGTATAAATTACTGCTCTCTTTCGTGGAAGTTATGGAATACATTTGGAAAACTATTTTATGCATCCAACCGCACCCGGATATGGGGTTTTCCAGCGTCAGAGGAGTAAACTGTAGGTCAAACTTGCACACTGCCTTCAGAACCTTCAGATTAAATTGCTGGATTCACGGTAAAAGAGACATCAAATCACGCGAAGCGCTTACGTACCGGTGGCCCAGTGCACGACCGAATGTCCCTCGTTGTCGAGCGCATTAACATCCGCACCGTTCGCTAGCAGCAGATTGACCAGCTGCAGATTTCCCTGTATCACCGCGAGATGCAGCGGCGTAAAGCCGTCCTCGTCCGCCGACTCGATCAGCTCCGGCGCGACCATGGCGACGCTGGCAGCCGCAGCAATATCCTGCGCGCTGCTGCAGTAGTGTAAGGCACTTTTGTTGCTCCGATCCCGTCGATGTACGGCGCTGGGCTGGAATTGGGAGAAGGAAGAAAACCAAATCGTACACGGAAGTTGTTAGTCGAAAACCTAATCACTGGCCGTTTTTTGTGGGAAGAAACAAAAGGAAATTAGAAAAGCATTTTTGCGATCATAACCTCACTTTGCTGCACATCAAGCACGACCAAACCCGTGAACGCAAACAGACACTTTAAACATCGATATTTTGGCACTGCGGTAAATCACTTGCTATCAAAACAAAGCGCGTTATCGGTGGTGTGTACTAATGCACCACATTAACTATAAAACCTGCTTGCGTATAAATGCTCGCCGACTGATGGTAGATGGCATTGTGTGTTTACTTCCCGGAAGCGACCGGACAGTGACAATATGGTACGGCACAAATGCGAGCCACCCAGGAATAACAAAACTTAACCCGAACGACACGGCCGGTTTCTTCGGGCGAATGTTTTGCTGAAAGGCTGAAGTCGAGCAGCAAAACAACTGCTAAACGGCTGCGGACGGTCAACACGGTTGGCGTACGGCGCTGTGGCTTCCAGGCAACCGTTGCTACGGTGAACATATGCTTCCGACGCCTTGTTTGGTGGTACAATCCGGTACAGAATTCGGTATGCTAGGGGTGAAAATGTGTAAACACACGAAAAAAAAAGGGGAAAATGGCACAACAAATCTGGCATTGGTAAGGAACCGTTTAGAGAATCGGTCGGTTGTTAGGTTTTGTTTGGCTTGTTACTCTTTGAATTTGAATTTCCTTCAAGTTGGGGTTGTTGTTCCAGGAAGTGAAAAGTACATAAATTTTATGTTTATTTCAACAAATACTTTTATTCAATTTTATTTTATTTTAGTGCGATACATTTACACAACTTTTTCAATCATTTAGAAGTGTTTATTATCGTTTGAAAATATTTTATAAATTGTTTTAAAAATTAATTTCAAAGTCATGACAATTGGTAGCAATCACTTCAACTAAACAGTACCCCAATCGGTGCTGCGTTCAAGGTTAACCTTCGCGCTTTTATGATGGGCGCATCGAACGGGATTCCCAAAATCGCCTTCGTAATGCCATTCAACGTCCTCGACCTCAAACAAATAAAAGAAAACAACAACCCCGAGCGTCTGGTTGTGCAGTTCCGTCTATCAGTCTAGCGCTAACCTTTCAGTGGTTTATCCTGTCAATGGCATCGGCCGTCGACGATGACGACGACGACGACGAATTGAAATGTCCCTATGAATCAACAAACCGAAGCCGGAACGTTAGCGAGCAGACAAACGTACCACCTTGGAGCGGAACAGAAAAAAAAGTGTATGAAAGAAATCCCTCAAACTGCCACCACCACTACCCAATTCAGCCAATTCAGCTCGAATGCCGCCAGCACGAAAACTCGCTAGTGCGCGTGAATTATTAACGATCCGTTGACGACAGCCCGGGCGTACGGGAGCGCCACGGCCAAGTGCTTTGCAGTTGACGTGCATTATTTCCCGGTACTGATGCGGTCGATGATGATGCGCTTCGGTTTGCATTTTTCCTATCGCTGTTCTCTAGTTTTTTCCTTCTACTCACGCTTCACACCCATCCATCCCGCGAGCCCTTGAACGCAGGTGGGGCCGGGTGGGGTCGGCTCGCTTTTGTGCTGTTCTGTGCCGTTTGCATGTGCCAACCGGCATATGCCCTTGCCCATTCACCCGGAATGGATGGATTTGAAGGAACACACCTGCACCAACTGCACCACTAGATGCCAATGCCAATCGAATTTTACGCCCGAAAATGGGATGATTGGTGTTTTGGTCGAACCACCTCGTACGCTCGAGCATATATGCATAAAATGGGGGCAAACGCTTCCACCGGGCGAATGTTCGAATGTTCGAATGAATGGTGGAAAATACACCGGCACAAACCGGCCGGTTTTGCCATTCTCGATCGAGGTGTGCAAGTGATATGTTTTCCATATCACCGTTCAGGTGCAGCTGTTTCGGTATTTGGGGAGAAAATATATGTTAAATGATTGGCCGGAATGAAGTTAAATGGGGCAATAAACGAGTTTGGCCGTGTTGTTTGGCGCTGAATTGTTAAGCCATTCGGGGGTGGAGGGGGGATCGGTTTTTGAGCCGTTCGGAACCGGTTTGATATGAATTACTGGGAAATTTAGTTCGTTTGCAAGCAGAAAAGATCGCTCAAAATTAAATGTAAAAAACTACAAATTAAACTCCATTTCAATAAAAACCGGTCTTCTAGTTTCTAGTGAATGAGACACGATATTTATTCCCATATTTGACAACCCAGAGAATGATATATTTCGATATCCGGTAACTAAACCTTGGGTCAATTAATTTACTCATATATCTCTTCCCTGTCCTTTCAGCGCTCAATCGGACATCAGCGAAACAACTGTTGATTTATAATGAGAAAACTATTTACCCACAAAAACCTTACTGAGCCACTGGTGCCACCGGAACCGGACCAAAATGAGACAGCTTGGCCAGTAAGGTTTGGCACCTAATTGGAACGACCCAATCGCCGACTCGCCGACTCCGTCCGTCCTTCTCGTCCAACGCAAAACGTCCCGTGTCGTTCTCGAATGGGGATTGCCTTGTCAACTGGGTCATTCATCCTTGTTTACCATCAACAAGAGACCGATTATACCGGACGGCCTATAATTCAATACGTCTTCTACGTCGCCTACGTCTGCCTGCAACGGCACACGTCCGGTCGATTGTGCCCAATCGTTCCAGCCGGTAGTCATCCGCTCGGCGATAAGAACTGACGACGACGACGACAGGGCAGGCGTAAGCGACCACGCAACGTTTCCCATAAATAAATCTTAAACCTCCGGTGCTGCTAGCTCGTTGGCTTCTTCCGTCGAAAAGTGAGTGAGAGCCACTTTTACCCGAATGCTTGAAAATAATGTCTCGTGGGATAAATGAGTTTTTCTTTCTGTGCCGGACGCGATCACTTCTTTTCTTCTCTCTCTCTCTCTCTCTCTTTCTCTCTCTCCCTTTGTGACCTTGCCATTTCGCTGAATGCCTTCCGCGAAAGCTTCCGAGTTCTTCAGCTTAAGCTCAGCTTAAAACCCCTCCCGGTTTGAATGATGAGCACGGGCGAGTATCCATCAAATTGTAAAGGATATTATTAACTTGAGCGTAATTTCTTTTAATCGAACTGGGCCGGAAAATCTTGTATCATCAATTAAAAAATTGGGATTGTACGAGCACGAAACGAAACAATCTAATCCAACGATGGATTGAAGCCGTTGGGCAGGGAACGAACACATAATAACCGGTCAATAAATTTCACCCTCCCGCATAATGTTGTGTTCTAAATCAAATTCTTTGGCGTAAAGCGATCGGATTATGTTTTGCTGAACGGTGAAGGCATAACAAGGAATGTGCTTACAAATGGACAACGAGAGAAGAGAGAGTGATTGTGATAAGGAAAATAAAAGAAGGAAAAGTAGGCTTTTCGTCGGCTGTTTCACTTCACTTAACGGTTGAATGGGAAAGAAAATTGAAAATTCTTCACTTCCCCGGTACGGATTTCCCATTCCTTAGTGGCTTTAAAATGCTTACAAGACACCCAAAAATAGATAAAATCCCATCAATGTCGCTTGAAACTAAACCGGAAGTCCGGCACCAACAAGACACCCGTCTCAAAGGGAAAAAAACTCTCACTTGCTCCGATCCGTACTTAACGAGATGTTGAGAGATGGACATGGTCAAGATGGCAGCTAAAATTACAACCACCCGGAAGTGGACTTTGTTTGGTGGATTTTTTGCACACCGGTCTAAAACATACCCAGAGCGTCCATATTTAGTGCCCGATATCGTCTTCGTTTCACCAAACAAACAGTCAATGCAGGAGCCACTGTTCAACTTTACCAAACAAATGTCTGACCGTGTTCTCTCGTGTTGGGATGCTTTGCTGCAGATTAAATAGAGGTTTGCCGGAATACGGTGGCCACTTGCTTGCAGATCGTATGTGGTTTCAGCATATTGTCAACCGTTTTTTGCGTGACCCGGAGACACCCGAACAAATCTGTACCGTCGGCATGAATACGATCCCGCAGACGGGGGGCGATGGGCGACACGTGTTCGTGTACGTTGGGCGACCTCTCCTTATGCAACACCCATCCGAAACATTCTCCCGTGCGTCAGTAGCTTATTGGTAGCGGACAGGAAAATGACCCCAAAAAACAAGGCTTGTTTTGTCAAGCTCCTAAACCAATTGACGTAATGGGTTTCCGGACGCTTTTCGAAACGAAACTTTGACTATGCTGGTCCGGTTTTGTACGCTTACAAGCCCTGTACAAAACCATTCGCTTGGCCGCTTCCCCTTTGGTGCCCTGGACAAATACCCGACCCGACCGAACCGAAGCGTCACCGTCATATTTGCTGTAACAAAAGGCAGCTACCGACTATTAGCTCTCAGTTGCTAGCCGCCAGTCGACTGAACCGTTCCGTTTCATGTGGGTCTGTCCATCCATACCGGCTATCCTACCTCCTCCCTTCCCCCTCCTGCCCCTTTACAAGGTTAGAAAGGGGAGGGAAAAGGGATACTGTTTGCTTTATACCGGATGGTATGGCGCATTAGTTCGGCAGCCCTTCAACCCTTTTGCTGTCACCGATACCGGACGCACCGGTGCGCTGTGTGTGACTGCCCACTGCCCTACGGTGTTTCGTTATTCATAAAAGAAGGAGGAAATGAAAGTAACCTTTCGCAATTTGCGAAAGAAGTTTCTTAAAGGTACGCCCTTGCTTCGATTGTCTGCGAGGTAAGGCATACAAATACAAAATTGATCACGCCGTCATGCATTATGAAGCATTCGGTGCATGGAGCGATGCCTTAAAGCTAAGGAATTAGCTGTCGATAGGTAAAGTAAGCCAGTAAGTTAGAAACGAAGGAAATTGAACAAGAAGCAGGTTCACTGTGGTCAAATTCATGGGAATGGTATACTTAAATTACACATGTACTAAACATGGTATTAACAGTGTTACGATGTTTTTCCATCAAATAACGCCACTTCAATCGAGGCCTATTTATCGTTCTTAAGGTCCAAAAAGAAAAATTCAAACCCTAAAACACTTTAAAAAATATAAGAAGCTAAAGCACCTATTCCACATTCCATTGTCCGAAAATCTCGACAAAATAACAAGAACTGTGTTTTTGCTAACTTTGCCCAATAGTGCCCAAAAGTTATCGGGCCAAGTAGAATTGCCCGTTAACAGCCCATTCGTGGCATTTTCGTTTACCAAATATATTGAAAAGAAAGTTAAAATTATCGTGTGTAAAATAAAAGAAAATAAATGTTTTAAATATATTAAAATAAAATATAAATAAAAATAAAATATATATAAAAAAAATATATATTACAAAAAAAAATTATAAAAACTAAAATCTTGTGCGGAAAAATAAACCAGATTTGCCATCCTTACAAACAGTATCCGATCAAACCGCTTTGTTAAACAACTATCAGCCAAACAAATGCACGTGTTACGCTTGCCACCCAGGCAAGATTGATTCAATTGCCCTTCTTCTAAACATTTCACTCGATCTTTTGCTTTGCACAGTGGCACCAGTGGCAAAACTTTACACGATCTAGTTCGTTTGGCTAAACGCATGTAAAGTGATTGTCGCCGTCACCGTAATCGGAAGCTACCACGCTTCCAGGTAGCGCCGGGAAAAGATGAACCAACTGCACACGTAGCCGTGTAGCTTTGCTACGCGGAAGCCACAGCTTCGCACAAATGGTACCAATTTTTGCATGTGTGTGCCAATCCACAATGCAAGGATGCGCCCGGTAAAGCACGAAGCATAAAAGCGAAAGATTATCGATAAAATCGCTCTTTACAGGCGCTGCTGCACTCCCGAGGGCAGGGCATTCATGCGAAGAATGTATCGTTTTGCAGCTTCCAGTGCCATCGTGATGTAGCTACGCTTTGATCCACAGCTGGGGCGGCCTTAGGCAAGATGCAAAGATGCAACGATAAGGATGCTTACTAGCACTGCTGCTGCTGCCTTTCCTATCGCTGCTGCTACAGCAAGCGTGACGGAGGGCTTTACACCAGCTACGAGGGGTTCCGGTGCGCAGTCGATCGAACCCGATTACGATTCGCATACCAGAAGTCATCGACAGGTTCCTAGGAAGGGTCTGTGTGCACCAATACAATACGGCGTCGTTGAACGATAAGATACCTTTACGATAAATAGCTACCAGCACCGGAAGCGCCACGGTAAACGATGTTTGATGTAATCTTTCTAGTTGTTGACACACACGCACCGATGGAATGTTTTTATGCTGTAAAAGCTGCTTTGCCTGCTTTCGTTTGATATTTGGAATGAAAGTGAATGATAAATCCATGAACGTTTCGTAACCTTTCTCTTCTACCCTATAGAGCCCCAAAGGAAGAGGATGATGATAAATTGAAGTACAAAAGTCATTTGAGTTTGCATAAACGATGAAGCTGTGTTTATGATTTTCCAATAAAAGAAGATAAAAGATTTGCGGAATGGAAGAATGTTATTGCAAATGGTT
The DNA here is from genome assembly GCA_018908115.1 of Anopheles rivulorum. Classification (NCBI taxonomy): domain Eukaryota; kingdom Metazoa; phylum Arthropoda; class Insecta; order Diptera; family Culicidae; genus Anopheles; species Anopheles rivulorum. The sequence goes on from STHB01000006.1 coordinate 3,285,112, forward strand.
AACAAGAATTGAGCACAAAAGCTAATTTGTTTGCAGAAAAATCAGTTGGTAAAATGTTTTAAGCTAAATTACATTCAAAGTATTCTGAGTATGATCTGATCATGGAACAGGACAGAATTTCTTACGAATACAATTCCCACCCACATACGGTAAAAAACTCGACATTTTCCTCGCATTACAAAATCTCGCCCTCTAATCTAATTACACTGAAACATCTCATAATTTGTCAGTCATTTTTCAGGAAACCACTTGAGAATGCCCATCCAGCCGCACTTATTGTATGAGTATTTTATCAAATTGTGCCCTGCTTGGCCAGACCAGCCGGTCCAATCCGAGACAGTTGCTTGTCGTGCCTGCCGAGCAACCGTCACCCGCACAAGTGACAGATGACACAACAGGTGTACCCTCATGCGAGCAACTTTTGTTGCGGGTTAAAATTGGAACGATGCGAAATAGGGAAGACGCTTCAACACAATGCGCCCGGGAGGAAACGGCATCTAACGGCCAAACCAATCTAATAATATCTGATTTAATTTTGATCCCTTTACTCTCCATCCACTAAAAGTGGCACACAATTGTGTGGCTTCGCTTATACAATTTAGCCACATTTATCTGTCTGCTTGCGCGGGCACACCAGAAGGAGTGTCGCACATTCGTTGTCGCTTTTTGTTTTGTTTGTCAGCCGGTGTTTTTCTTTGCTTCGCTGTGTAACTTTTGTTCCCATTTTTTCGCTCTTTTCTCGCGTGGTGGGTGCGGGATTTACTTTAATATCATTTAACATCGGTGTCAGCAAACGGTGATGCCGTTGCTTTCTGTACGAAATTTCACGTTTGTGCGCACGTTGAATTGTATTACAGCAAACCTGTGGCAGATGGACAAGATTGAAAGCGAATGAAGGACTGGGCGTCTCCATCGCGGTATGCAAGATTGTATTATTATAATGTACTAAAACCCATCTTTACCCGGGGGGGCGTGATTCCTCCCACTCTCGTGCGGCACGAAATAAATTAATAAAGTTTCTTTCTTTTCCTGTTATCAAATACGCTTGCTGTATGTGTGTAAATCATTCTTCGAACCACGAGCATAACATTTTTTTTTTGTTATGGGAGGAAAGCTTTCCTTTCATTCGCAATCGATTGCGACTTATACCTCCACATTATTTCCATTTTGCTTTTGTAGTGTTATCAGCATCAGTTGAATAGGATTTTCCCTTGACTTAGTGTTCACCGAAGGTCTTACCATTCTTGGTGGATTCGAATCATTCGCTAGCAAAAACACAGATTTTGGAAATCTTAGATTGATGATAGCGTTTTTGTGAAACGAGCCGTTACTGTACTGTTACTGTTCGAGTGATTTAATGGGCATTTCACTTATTAAAGTATGTTGGAACTTTCGCGTTGTTCGGGGCGAAGACCATTGACAGTTTTGGGGGCGGGGTCGGAAAGTTAAAATCGCTCTTCACGCCGTTTGGACAATCGTTACAATCGACAAAGTAAAAGGCAACAGCGTGACGAATGGCGCACACAGCTACAACTACATCGGCCCAACCCCACCTGCTCGAATGTACGAAGGAGCTGACCAGCAGCATAAAGAACCGACCGACAGCTTACAGGGAACCGGGCGCTGAGGGTTTTGAGAGGGGTTTGGGGGAGAAGAAAGAGAGGGATCTGAGGAAATCTCACCTTTTGTCGCAGCTCCTTCAATATATCACCGGTAAGACCCTGCTGGCAGGCGTACATTAGCGATGTACATCCTTCGGATAATCGTTGCTCGCCCGGCTTTACCTTCGGGGCCGTCTGGCTGACCCGCTTCTGAGTCGCACGTGTCTCTCCGACCGGCTGCTCACCGCCGGTGCTGGATTTGGCCCGTGGGGGCGTTAGTGGCGGAAGCGCAAACGTTACGGCCGTCTTCGGCGGGGTGGGTTCGGGCGAGCCGGGCGACGGGGACGGGGGCTCGACCGTTACCACCAGCACGTCTTCCCGCACGTCACACTGATCCTTAAACTTGACCGTGTGCTTGGTGGACTTTTTCTTCACCTTCACAGGCGAACCCACAGGTGGCCGGCGGGTTCGGGCTTCACTGTGCGGCTCCATTGATCGCCCCTGTCCTGGCACCGGGCGGGGGCGCTTTTCATTTTCTTCCACGCGGCCACCGGACGGCACAACAGACGGGAAACACACAGCAGCACACCGGCGGTACGTCGCACACCGGCGTCGTTTCTATCCATGGAGGATACTCATTTGCGGGTAGTGGTGGTGGTGGTGGTGAGGGCGTTTGGTGTGTGGGAAGGGGGTGAGATAGCAGCGAACAAATAATTACCCTAATTGCACTTTACACACAAACACACACATTCACGTAAGCACAAAAATCTGCACGGGAAACTATTGATTTACAATTCTAGTCAAACTGGGAAGAAAAGACAAAACTGACCCGAAAGCTCGAAAACGAAACGTTGCGCTGCAATGCTGGTTCCACTTTTACTTTTAATCAGAAAATCAGTTTTACAAAGAATAACACAAAACAACAGACACATCAATCAGACGCCTAGCATATTTACACAAAAAATACGAATGTTATAAAACATATTTAATATAAATTTAATTGAAGTCGCTTATTTTTTTTTGATAATTAAACATACATATTTGGTATATATTTCATCAAAAACTGTTGGACTTTAACTCGTTATAGTTTACAAACTTTTTCTACACTGAATAATTCTACTTTGCTAGCGTAAGAAAACATCATTGTTAGAAACATTTTGCCATCTACAAAACTATCCACCAGCTATCACGCTCAACTGAACCGAGAAGGTTTCATGTTCATGTCGCCCACAAATCGCCCGCTGCAAAGATAATCCCGCGGCAAGACCATCAATCAGCGGTGCGAATGTGTGAACAGCATCCCGAAAACTCCACTTCTGGCCCCAAAATTGTAATTAATATCGCTTCGCTTTGGTCGCATGCAGCAGTCACCAGCATGAGGAACGCTGTACGGTGCATTAGCCAAGAAGCGCTGCACGATGCAAGTTGTACAGTCGATTAACTGCGGAGTTTAATTTATCATCATTATCGATGTGCGATCAGATATTACTTGGCGCTCTTGTTTTGTCCCTTTCTCTCCTTCTCTACTTTCCACCATCCCATCCCTCGTTCCCATTAGCCTTTTCTGAGCTAAGCTTCAAGGACGTCGGTGTGCCATGGCTTAGCTTGATCGTTGCTTATGCTGTGACCAGCTTCTTGCTGCACACGGAGCGCGAACGGTAGCGCGATGGATTTGTGCTGATGACAGCAGACACCCCACTCTCTCCTCCTTCCTTCCCCCCAACCAACCCCCACCCACCCCCACAACATGTTATATCACACCCATTCCCATTAGGGGTCGTTTATTTTGGTGGGTGTGGGTTTGTCGGAAATATGTTACATTCTATTCGGTGTTCCACATTCTGCCACCTCACAGTGGCCTGGTCCAGTCGGTCGGTCGGCCTGTGCTACATAAATATTGATTCCGTACCATCATCAAGGCACTGATTAAGAAAAGCGAGTCAAGGCTAGTCCGTCCGAGTCCTTCCGATGCATCCGATTACTGGCAGCCGGCAGTCGGCCATCAAGATCGTGGCGTAAGGGGGCAAAAGTAAACCTGTGTACCAGCAATTAACCTATATTCAAGAGGTCTGTTCAACAGCCTTGCAGGTAAGCGGCGCCCGTTTCGATTCGAAGGTGCCCCATGTTGGCCAGTGGGGTGAGCGTTTTGCCACCCCGAAAAACCAAACAGAGCACCACGGACGCTTCATTATGCCAAACCACCGATAGGGTTGCCTAAATAGCAGGTCACCTGCTGCGGTCGTATCGGTACGTCGCCGAACGCCGGTCCCTGTACAAAAGCTCGGGAAGGTTTCGTACGTTCGCCTCCCGCCGGCCTGCCAAACCGGTCCACTCCGGGAAGTGATAAATCACCGGAGACTACACTAATGCTGCTGTTTGCTGCCGGAACTGTTGTGCCGTGGTCGGATGTTGCCTTGCCGTACAAAGCTCTCGTTGAGTGCAGTGTTTTCGCCAGCAAAATGGGTACCCCTCGGAGTAAGGTACCCAGCTGAGTCGACAACCGGTCCAAAACAACCGTCCGAAAGCGTACATCCCAGCTGGGCTTTTCGCAAAATGCATCGTGAGACCAATTTGCCCAAAGTCTACAACCGGTACGGTGTTTGAAGATGGCCAAAGATCACAAACGCCAGTGGCCTGGCACTCATATTCGCTCGATCACACGGACCAGTAATCGATGCAATACATTAATTAATCGATGGGTCAGATTATGTTTGGTGCCACCAGTCTCTGGCGCGACTCGGTTGTGCTGATATTCCATCCATTGATGCTTCCGGAAGCCTCCATTCCGGAAGCCGCGTTATTTGATAGTTTAGCAGGCGAGCAGTGATCGAATGGTTGGGACGATGGTGCTAGAGCTTGAT
>STHB01000007.1:0-11619 GCA_018908115.1 Anopheles rivulorum
GCAATCGTCGATCAACAGGTTGCTTGATCGTGTGAACTTACATAACATAGAGAGTAGATCGTTGCCAATTCGTTCACCATTAGTAGCAATCAAGCGTTATCGTCCATTGCTTCAGGTTTGCTTTGTTGCTTGACGTTCGGCAATTATAGGCAGAACACCTACGGATTAGAAAACACCTCCCGCCGGGTGGGAGATTAGTATGCCTGTGTCAGTTCTAGTGCGCTCGTATGCTTTAGAACACATTATCACTGCCCATCAATCGGATGCATTAGTTAGAAGCTTAGTCGTTCGAGAGTAATGAGAAATGTAATTGATTTCGGAGTGGAACTTGCAAATCTTGATGGGGCAATAGTTTTCGGAATTTGTTCAGTTACTAGATCTAGTTGGGATCAGTAGGACAAACATTTGGAGATGAAACATTTTCAACATGTTAGTGTAATTATTTTTTGTAAAATTTCGGTGATTTGAGACTCTCTTCGAACACTTGCATCACACTTGCTTGAGATGCTTGTGACCCACTTTGTATTCGATATCGACATCGAAGGTATAATTAATGTGGAACAAGGAACGCGACCAGAACCCATAACCGGTGTTTAATTGCCGTAAGAGGCGATGATGTGTCGCACATTGCCAGGTGATGCCTTCTGCGGTAGCAAAAATGCAAACAGGTGCTGCGCTACACTGTATTCCTACTGGTCGATAGGCACTGATTGACGCGGCGTGGATGTGATTTGCACGATGTGAGTTATTACAATGGATTTACATTTCATCGACTGCTTCGTTCCGCTCGTTCCATCAGGTTGTGCAGTGGATATTAATAATCCATTGCAGCAAGCACACCTACGTGCATGGGAGCGTGCATCAAGCCACTCTGCAATTCATTCATCGCAATGGTGGATCATGTAATGCATACTTTTTGGTTATGTTTGAGGGTCCACTAAGCGCTAGGGTTTGCAGCGCGCTTCGATGACCTTCGCCGGTTGGCCACTACAATCGTTGCTCGTCCAAGGGAGAGCTTGCAACAAAGCTGCAAAGTACTTACCACGGAGTGTCATAAGATTGCGCGAAGGCTAGCCGGAAGAAATATTCCAACCACCAACCATCGCGCTGTATCATCACGTCGCATTGTGCGAAGGTTTCCGGTGGTTCGTGCCCATCGTTTGTTGATACGATTTCATTACGCTCGTTATCTTGCCCCGAATATCAAAGCACATCCTTCAAACCCTCTGTGTAATGCCACGGGTACCACCAGCTGTATCATCATCAACTTCTCCCGGGAGGTCATCGCTATCATTCCGGTACGTTTTGTATATCGCAACCGAACCGGGTCGATGTGTGTGCCCTCAGCAAGTGCGACAACAGAATGCCTTGACAATGATCAGCGATTTTTCGCACTTGTCATATGCGCGTGTACCGGAGTCGTTGAGACCTTACAAGTTGGTGGGCGGTGGACTCGGTTGCCCAATGTTTACGGATACTGCTGTGAATTTAAATTAGATAACCGTGGTGTTGGGAGGCTTGGGAGTTGTCGAAAACAAAGATGTGATATCGTAATCATCGCTTAGATAATGGGTATGAGGTGCGTTATTTCGTCATATGATCACATGACGTGATGATTTGGAACATTCGTACCCAGAAAAATGTACAATGATCAATGAACAAAGTCATTATAATTCTACAACGATTGGTCCATTTGCAGATTGTGACACGAGTAAGTGCCAGCCCTTGTCCAACATATCGGAAGTGTCGCTAGAACCGGGTCAGCGGATACGTCGCGAATTGGATCCGTGCTGTGAGATCCTTCGGCTGTACTGTGACACTAATGCCTGTCCACCACCAATCGAGTTCTGCGATGAGGCACGAACCATTCGCCCCAGGAACATTGCCGGAACATGCTGTACACTGCAGCGTTGTGGTTGGTAGACCTTTCATTTGTGAACTGCGTACTCTGTTTGGACACCAATAACGTTGCCATTTTTTCTGCGCTTTTCAGAAAACTTTTGTGAAGTGTACGCCGACGGTGAGATTACGACGAGATCGATCGGAGAGAAGTGGTTTCACATGGTAAACGAAACGACCTGCATGAACTATGAGTGTTTGCGGAACGAAGCGAATGAAACATTCATTAATTCTATTGGTATACAGTGTAACACCGTCTGTCCGGAGGTATGTCGACCGTTGAACACCCGTTTCTTCAGGTTATGGATAATTATTCATTCGGGAAAACGGTTACTCGTTGCAGGGGTTTGAACCACAGATCTCGAATCAACATTGCTGTCCACAGTGCGTTCAGGCTCAGTGCAAGTTTGACGATCAGTTCTACCGTGAGGGACAATCGTGGGCAAGTCCTGATGGGTGCCTGCTTTATCGTTGCGTTAAGGAGAGTGGTTTCCTGTCGATCAGCTCAAGCCGTAAGCAGTGTCCAGCGATAGGAAATTGTCCGGACCAGTACGTTGTCGAACGTGACTGCTGCAGGGTGTGTAATTACACCGAGTCAAAGGTGGAACCGGGATCGACGACAGTGTCTTCCACTGAGCAGGAAGAAGGTGTAGATTTCTACGAGGAACAGAGCTACAGCAATCATCCCTGCAAGCGGGTCTGTACGCTGGGACGCAAACCGGAAACTTGCTACTATCGTTTCCGGCTCGAATGGTATCGAACGCTCAGTAAGGCGTGCTACAACTGCCCTTATAATGCGACCGACTGTAATCGGCTGCATTGTATTGCCGGGGACGGTGTTCGAAGAAACGTGGCCGTTATTAATCGCATGATGCCGGGTCCGGCCATTGAGGTGTGCGAGAACGACATCATTGTTGTGGATGTGGAGAATCATTTGATGGGCGAAAGCACCACCATTCACTGGCACGGACTGCATCAACGGCGTACACCGTACATGGACGGTGTGCCACACGTTTCGCAGTGTCCCATCAGTCCAGGGACGACTTTCCGGTACACGTTTCGGGCGGACAATCCGGGCACACACTTCTGGCATTCGCACACAGGCATGCAGCGTGGCGATGGAGCGTTTGGAGCGTTGATCATTCGGAAGGATAACGATATACACGAGCTGCTGTACGATCAAGACCTGTCCGAGCATGTGATTACGGTGCAGGATTGGGGTCACGAGCAGGGTGTATCGCTGTTTGCCGCACATCATCACTCGACTGGTGATAATAAACCACCGAACTTGTTGATCAATGGACGGGGAAAATATTTCCAGCGATTTGCAAAGACAACGCCACTGGCAACAACTACCACTACGCAGGAATCGATGCTGGACGCGGATGAGTATCTTCTCGTAACGTCAGCACTGGAACCGATTCCAGTTGAAGAAGTCGAAGAAACGACTGTTCTGGATGACGCCAGGACAACTACGGAACCGACCGAAACCACGCTGGACGATGTGGAGCTACTGCAGGGCAGTAGCAACACTAACCTCAAAACCGTGCTTCGCTCGGAAGATGTGCGACATCGCACCAAGCGACAGTCGCGCACGGTCAACTTTAATGCGGTCGTTGTTCCGGAATCGCAACACATTCCGCTGAGTGTGTTCTACGTTGACAAGGGTCGTCGGTATCGGTTCCGACTGATTAACGCCGAGTTTCTCAACTGTCCGGTGGAGTTGTCCATCGAGAACCACAACCTGACGGTTATCGCATCGGACGGGTTCGGCATACAGCCGCTGGAAGATTTAGGTTCGTTCGTGAGCTACGCCGGCGAGCGGTTCGATTTCGTGGTCAAGGCTAACCAACCGATCGGGAACTATCTGATACGGTTCCGCGGGCTGATGGATTGTGATGAGCGGTTTACCTCGGCGTACCAGTTCGCTATCTTGCGATACCGTGGAGCACCGGAAGATGTCGAGTATGAGTCGTGGCCACCGTACGACTACGACGCACCGGGCGTCCAGCTTAACTCACTGAACCGCGGTCCGGGTGCAGAGAACGTTATCACAATCTCCGAAACGAACGCACTCGATCAGGAAGATCTGTTACTGCTGCGCAACGAGACAGATTACAAGTTCTACGTGTACTACGACTTTTACGGCAAGGACAATCCTCACTTTCACGTCCCATCGCTGTACGGGTTCCAGCAGGTGATCAACAACACGAACCGACTGTATACACCGCAGCTGAATCACATCTCGATGCGGATGCCATCGGTACCATTTCTGCCGGGCAAGGATATACTAGACGAGAGCCAGTTTTGCAACGAGACGAGCGTGCGCGATCGCAACTGTCGGCAGGAGTTTTGTGAGTGTAGCCACGTGATCCAGATACCGCTGCATGCCACGGTGGAGATGGTGATGATCGACGAAGGCTACACGTTCGATGCGAACCATCCATTTCATCTGCACGGCCATGCGTTCCGTGTGGTCGGAATGGATCGGGTAAGTCGCAACACGACTGTGGAGGACATTCGTCGTATGGATGAGGAAGGTCGGCTACCCAGAAGGCTTAAGAAAGCTCCCATCAAGGATACGGTGACGATTCCCGATGGTGGCTATACGATCATTCGCTTCATCGCGAACAACCCCGGTAAGTTAAGGTTCAGCCACGGTAAAACGTTTGGCTAACGAGATGTCTGTTGTCTCTTTGCTGCAGGCTACTGGTTATTCCACTGTCACATTGAGTTTCACGCCGAGATCGGCATGTCACTGGTGCTGAAGGTTGGTGACCGCTCGGAGATGCTTCCTGCTCCCGCTAACTTCCCGACATGTTACGACTTTAAGCCGAAACTTGGTGAGCTCGGTAGTGGGACCGGTTCCACTATTACATCCACTCTAACGCTGCTTCTACTGGCGTCTGCTGCGGTGCAGATGTGGCATCGACTCCTTTAAGCAACAACCTGAACAAACAATTATTTTTTTGTGATATTAGACGCTTCCGAGCGGACTCAAGTATTTCGTTCGACCATAGTATTATCGTGCCGGCTGCGGCTTTCGCCGTAACTTAAGTTATGACTCATTCCCATACTCTTAAGACGTTAGAATACGAAGCTTCGCTGCTTCTAAAGCATTGCCACCGTACAAACATAAGTGCTCTTACACATACAAGTAGAACAAAATAAAGTCTTGAACCAACGCGAGAAATGTGCAATGTGACCCGGGTTTTGACTGTTTGTCGTTTTTTTTTCCTCTCTATCGCACATCCTTCAGACAATGAACTGGGGTGGCATTCTATCTGCGTTTGACACGCCCATTCGATTGTGCATTCAGCTTCTGGTTCTGGTGTTCCAGGTTCCCTCTTTGTGGCACACTCCTTGAAGGGTGATGGATTTTGTACCGCAAACCATCGTCGCCAAATGTAATTTTGCTTCCCGTAATCGTTTGTTGGCAAATATTAACTTCAGCATCCCTTTCTGCTTTTTCGTATTTCCGTTTGTTCGACCAAACTTGGCTCATGCTGTGCGCTCGTGCAAACATGCATGGTGCGGAAAATGGTCTACAAAATCGAATTGTTTGGGTGACTTTCCGTTTGGCAAGTGGGCAGCATTGCTCCATGGGGCGAGCATGATGCGTATGATGCTGCAGATGATGGGTAAATCGATACGCACCAGACGTTACGGCACCCTTTCGGATGCAAAATGGCCCGCATGCGCCCTGATAGTGGCGGGGATTCTGTTTTTTTTGTGTCGTTGTTTGGGCCGCAAACACAACAACCCTTGAAGGCGTTGCAGGTGCCATTGCAGATGTATGCTGGTGCGTGGGGCAAGAATGTTTTTTTTTTGCTGAAATTTTAAACAAAGGACCAAATATCTTTTTTTATATCCTTAATTTTTAAATAGTTTCGAATGGCGTATTATTGAATAGAGACCGGTTAGATAATAAAATATATTAAAAACATTTAAAGTAAATTATAACACTCTCAGGATTTCTTCAACACTTAAAAGAAAGAAATCTGGTAAATAAAGAGCATTGTGTATGACTTGTGGAACTAGCCATAATTGATTTGTTATCGTTTCCCACGCAATTCTGGCCTACCGCTTCTGTCCCTACGTTTGCAGCTTACCAACAAAACTGGACCGATTTACGTGTCCGATTCAATCCAAACTAATTTACATTCAAATAGAGCTGCGGCGACAGAAATACGGCTTATTTCCGAGCGGTACACGCGGTACACGCGGTTTTACAATTTCACCAGCAAAGCTAATCCACTACGGCCAACGTGTATGCCACACACACACACGGCCAGCAAGGATTGTTCCTTTTTCTCCCTTTTAACCCCAGTGGCTTTGTTGCATGGCCTTTCCATCCGATGACGGCGCGAACATCATTATCAGTGGATAAGTATACGGCTAGGGTCGGGTCACAGAGCCGTGGACGTGCCCTGTACGGCAATGGGAAACTGCAGCAACCCAACAATTAAAACCACGAAAACATATTGTTATGAAGCGGCAAATGGGAAACAACACCGGATGCGCGGATGCGAAGGGGTAACATTATAAATATAATATTAAATGCAAATAAAAATAAATCCTAATCCAATTGAAGCTGGTAGGAGGACGGACGACGACGGTTCGTCCTTTTTTTTTCATGCGAGGGCACTTTCCCGGAAATTGATTTCACACAACAGAAACACACCGTGCGCGCGGTTAAGCCGACATTGAAGGTCCGGTTTTGCAGGTACATCGGTGGCCACACCAAACACCCTCTAAAGAACAGAAGGAAACGCTAGATTTCTATCGCCTCGAGCGTATAAATACAACAATTTTCCACCAGCGGCACGGGTTCCGATGGTTTCGGCGCGTGTTTCCCACGTGCCGCTGACGATTGGTATGGATGGCGATGGTTTTGTGTGTTGCGTGTTGCGCCGGTTGGGCTTCCACCTTTCTGTCCGGTTGGCTCTTAAGTCCTCGTACTAGGGGGTTTTGGTTTGCTTTGCACTTCATTGACGATTTGTCATGTCTCTATCAAGTGTTCGTAGGGTGGTTAGAATTTGCTATTTGCTTCATGTGGAGTGGAGAAAGCAACCGTATGGATGAAGTACACCGATAAAGGGAAAATAAGATACTGCTGCAAAACAATTTAAAAAACCTGTAAGTTTTGATATTACTTATATAATTGTTTGACAATTTTATGTAAGAGATAATAAACCTGCTATTAATAAGATTTTAACAAGTAAATAAGATAAAGGATATGATTTATTTAACCAAGTTTTGTTTAAGTAAATTTATACGAAATGTAAACTATAACAATTGTCTAGAACATAAACAGAAATTTGGCATATTTATAAAATATTCCAACTAATAGACGAAAAAATGCGCGAAGTTACGAACCTGCTGGAATTCACAAGTCTATAGAGATTGCCGAACCTTTCTAGCGACTACTTAAAGATATAAAAAAACTTTTTACTGAAGGTTCTTAAGCAGGACTTTTCTGGAAACTGAATTGAAAACAATTCTTTAAAAAATAAGATTTGTTTTGATAAGGAAACACTTAAAGCCAATTCCGGTGAAACGAAACAACCAAAACACACTTATCTTTTAAATGATCTTCTGTTGCACATAGTGCGAACCAACAGAAAAGAATAAAAAAGAAAACTATTCAACATAAATACACCCGGAACAACATTCCGTAAAATTAATACTTTCAACAAACACTACAAACAAGGCCCATCCTGACCGGAACTAACGCCATCCACCCGATGCTCGACATACGTACCTTCCGGCGATCCCATCCCAGTCCTGCGCGTGTCTGTGTGTCGGCAGCATGAATCGCTATGCGTACGTTCCTCACCAGTGCTATTGACGTTGCTAATTTCTTCAAGTACCCCATAATTTATCAGGGGGGAACCTTCACATGCAACGTAGCGCCCTTCCCAGGCAGACACGCATCACTGAGGCGTGTCGCAGGTCGCGTGGAAGTGGCGGTTTCAAGTTTATGTCCACCGACCGACCGTAGGTCGGGCTGTGCGGGCCACAAAGCAAAGAAGCAAAGGGTGACAATTTGCTGTAACATGGCCCCGGTTCCGGTTTTGCAGGGTGATGACGGATTTGGATATGGATATAATCGCTTCCGCTTGCATTTAACATTTGTGTCCACCCTCAAGATCCGACCCTATCAAGGGTGAAATCAAAGAGTGATCCCGCAATCGTATTTTGCTGGGATTTTATTTTTGTTTTGATGACTTCAATTAGCTTCGGGTGGCTGGGACAAATTGTACGAGTGTGGGAAAGTGATTTAAATGGATTTTAGAAAAAAAAAACACGAGAGAAGAATGAATTGAAAGTATTAAAAAACATACAAGTTACATTATTAGGAGTGATTAAAAGAAGCGATTGAATTAGTTATTATGTTGGTGAAAGCAAATAGCAAGCCGTTAATGATAAACCTAAAATACTGATGCGAAATTTGCCCAGAATTAACTAATTGCAATAGTCGAATCGATTGTTCGGAACAACACCTTCACCGCTGCTAATTCAGCAGTCGCTTAATAAAATGTTGTACCAAATCTGTGCTCTCACGTAAACCGGATTCGGACACAACGTTAATGAGGCTCAGCAATGACCGAACGGAGCCGATTTCTACAAATTGTAACGAATCAAACGATCGGCCCATTAACGTCACGTCATCGAATCGATAAACGGATGGCGCGTGCCGTGTGAATTGTTGACGCACACCACCGTCCGTTTAACACACGCAACCAATGCGACAAACAATTAATCACAATTACGCACCGCAACCGCACTAGTGTGCACTATCTCCCATGCCATATATGCGGAGGCATTGAATCTTCTTCCAACCGCTTACATCACGCAGCCATCAAACGGCAATGAAACATATTTTCTCGCTCATTGACCAGGGGGAGAGAGTTTTTCCATACTCTGTTCACCCCTTACATGACAGGACTCTGTCTGACATGCGGTTGAGCATCCCTTATTGCGACCACCGGCGAAAGACATAGGGTCCTTCCCGCGATGCTCTAATGCCGATCATGTGATGTTCAGCCGGTTAGGGCGAGACCATCGATAATGGTAAGTTTAAAATAATGTTTATCTTTCCCATGGCTTGTATCTGTCCTGGGGTATGTAATCTATTTATTCGGCATAAAAAATAAACAACTACTCATCCCTTTTTTGCACACTGGTTTACGGAAGCGCTTATGAATACAAACACCGAGCAAAATAACACACAAAAAAGAGTCGAGTTTTGGTTTTGTTTAGCGTGTTTTTTTTATTATTTTTTTCTGTTTTTTGTTTCACTGAACGTTTGTTGCTCTTTTTTTTCCTCTTTACAGTCAAAGAATAAGAAAGTAAAACAATAACATTTCACGTGCCATAAGATCGCCCGCTAGAACCGCGGTTCACTATCAACACTCTTCCTTCGGCTACACATTTCGTTTAATGGTAAGTCGCGTCTCTCCGTGATGCGCTACAGTGTGTGATGTGTATTTGCACCCATTTTGCCAGTCTAGTTTTTTGTTTGATTCGCTTCATCTAGTTAGTTGCGTCTATTCCATTTGCTAGCATGATCATTACTTATTCATCGACACGGTTCTACACGGGCGACAGGCGATTGTTTGTAGATGGAAAACAAAATAAAAACAAAAAAAGATTTAACAATGTATGCATGTCTCTCCACAGTTTTCGTAAGCTCTCGGCTGTGCATTTCCACCCAACTCTCATGTAACTCCTCTCGATGTGATCGGCCCCCAAAGCTACACACCTTACACTTGTCTAGGTTTTGCTTCGTGTTGTTTTGTTTGCATCTTGTGTTTGCAAAACAAACCATTCATACTTCTGGCAGGTGGCGGCAATCAGTTCAACTGTATAGTAACGATATTCTTTTCCATTCGCTCTCGTTTTATTTTATCTTCTGTGGCTCAACGAAAGAACAAAAAAAAACATAACTTCACACAGAGCGAGAGTTACTGGATGCATGGATTGTTCATAACATATATGGAACAGCTTGAACATTCGGTCAATAGTGTGTAGGTGTGTTTTAGATGATGGGAAAAATCGCAATTTTAAGTTTGGAATTGGTTGTACCGGCTAATCACCACGTTTTGTTGTTGGCCTAACGCGTCCCTTACGCTTCACTTTGTTTGCTGTGTTCCGCTTTAAACACACTGATTTGTTCCATTACTCCGCTGCATGCAACGATGATCACTGCTTCAATTTAACGTTTTGCTCTTCCATTGAAGATTCGCTTCTTTCTCGTTTGCTTCACTCGCGTACTCTGCTCATAATTTACAAGAGTCTTGTCCTCACCTTTCCACGTATTGTGCAGACAAAAATTCTCACGCAATGAAATTCTGCTGCTAGCAAACACCATTTTGTTTTTCGTTTGCTACACCTTTCTTTTCGTTTCTCCCCTTATCGCTTTTATGTCTTTGATACCTTCTTAGTATCTTTGTTGTTGTATGCATGGTTTTTTTTACATTCCAACATGTTTAACATGTTGTTTGCTTAGTCTTGCTCGTTCTTGCAATTCGATAACACTTTTTTCTTTATCAGCATTCGCTTTCTTTTGATATCTTTCTTCCCAATTTCATCTCAATAGCACCGAACTGTATCTCTCTCTGTCTCTGTCATTAGCCTAGGTAGTAGTTCACCACAGTCACATACTGAGATACTTAAGATCTCTTTTCCGTTACACCCCTGCCCATCTAGAGTCCTTCGAACTAGCTAAAATTAGTTTGTTGCTCTACACTGTATTGCTAATGTGTGTTCATACTGTAATCTGCAAATACACGCCCATGTAGCTTGAGTGAATCAAATGTCTCTTCACGAGTATATGTGTGTTTCTCTCTTTCTCTCGCTTTCTCCGACCGTTTCAGCGTCTCCTTGTCGTGTATGGTGGTTTTATCTAATAACTATTTACCACCTTATCGATCGTGTGCCGTGTGTCTGTTGCCCAAAAAATAGGGACGTTCAATAAATTAAATTTATTGGCTACGTGTTTTACGCATTCATTGCATACTTTCCACTCGATACATCATCACGTTCTGGTTGCTTACACGCGTAAATCGTATATGTACCATTTGTCTTTGCTCTTCCATCGACGCGTCCTGCTGATGCTCGAACTGTTCCGGCTAGTGCCCCTTCAATTGCTTGGCCTGCTAATAACTATTTTTTGCTTTGTACATAACCGATTATTTTTCCTAACCTTTCCACAAGCATTTTCGGAAGAATTCCCTTGCCTAATTACCTTACCTATAATTACATGCATCCATCACTCTGTCACACTCATTCCGCATTCCTTGTTTCATTCATACATCCCATCCGCACGCTGGTTATAAACTAAGAGATTTCAACGTGTACTGGTTGCACTAGTTTTTTTTTTCTTACGCAATCGATCAATTGTCGTGTGTTGCACCGTTGCTGCTTATTCGCTCCATTATCACTATTTAGTTTAATTTGATTTATCTAATTATGCATTACTTTGCTAAGATACGGATGCCTTTGTTGTTGGGTGTTTTTGTTGTTTAGAATTCGTCACGAACATTATCCTACACCACCACGCATTCGTATCCTATTCCTTTCATACACTTTTCTGCTTCCGTTTCATCATGCAGCTTTTCATATAGTCGTGTAAAATCAACACTGTCTGTCCATTACGCGACACGTTCTTTAAACATTGTTGTAAAGTTGGCTTGTGATTTCTTGAGTTTTTTT
>STHB01000007.1:12080-56413 GCA_018908115.1 Anopheles rivulorum
TAAATTCTCAACTTCCAATTCGATAATGCGATCCACTTGTTCTTCGTAACTACGTTCAACACATTCGAACGTGAGCTTTTCCTTTGATACTCACACACAAATACAAACCAACGATAGACAACATAAAATTTCGTTACTAGTGTTCACATACAAACACTGCTTTTTCCTCTTCTTGTGTTGTTATGGGCAATTGGGAAGTAATTGAAAAATTTCCTTCGCCAGCGGGAAATGGGGAATGTGTTTGTCGCACTAATAATAAAACAAAAACATTATAGCGAAACAAAAACGAACAGATCGAAACACGTAAGCCTTTGTGTTGCCCATTGTGGGAAATTACATGTTTCTGATGGTATCGAAAACAGAAACTAAATATCGTACATATCGCTTCAATGACCGCTTGCTAGTAGGTGAACAATAGTCTAATCTGGTTTAAACAGTGCTGTGTAGTGGCATCACACATTCGTTGACGTTGCCGTGCCACTCGCTTGCCTATACTCTTCCAATTTGTTCGTCATCTATATCTTTGCCCTGCTTCATTGCGAATCGTTTCGCACCGAACGAACGTTGCCTCGCTACTGTAAAATAGTAATAACGCTTGCGAAGACAATTTACATGTATAATTCAGTTCGATTATCTTCCGCACCATTGTATGGCGCCTGCAAAATTGTATGTGTTTGTTTCTCTCCCTTTCTATGCACAAATGCATTAAATGTGCCAATAAGTCCGGGCGCCTTCCATCCCTTCGACCTAGTTTTTCAGCACTTTTGCATATGATGGATGTGGCGGAGGGCAACCGTTGGAACCGGGTGCACCAGCGGAGAACTTATGCTACTGTGCCGACGGATGCTGCGCGACGTGCATGACGTGCAGATTCTGCTGATGATGGTTTTGCTGCGGTGCCGACGGGATGTTTTGGTAAATGGTCGGTACAACCTGCGGCGGTACGAGTGAACAGACCGGGATTGGGTACGGCGTCGGTTGCTGATGGTGCACAGTTTGGTATGTTGGTGGGCCACCGCCAGCCGGCGACGGTTGCGGTCCCGGATGATACTGCTGGTGGGGTTGGCCGGGCGACGGTGTGGTAGATGGCGGGGTCGCCGCTAGATATTGGAGCTGTGTCGGTTGCGGCGTGTCGTAGATGCGATACTGCTGATGGAATGGTGGCGCGGCCTGGAACGGTTGCGCATGAATCGTCGGTCCGTACGGAGTTTGGAACATTTGGATGGGGTTGGGCGCCAACAGTGGCTGCCCGGTTGCAGCGGCTACCTGCATCTGCGATGCACCGACTGGAACTAAAACACGCCAAACGTACGCAACGTACGGAAGAAAAAGCAAGAAGAAGGAAGTAAAACCGTTACTAACGTTCTAGTGCCGACGCTACGCCTTCGGCCCTGGGACTGCTCGGCCCCAAGGTAAAAGGTGTAGGGACGGTTGAAAAGTGGGAAGGTTTCGTTGGATTTTCTTGCGTACAAATGTCATTCCGGTAGCTACCTTGTCGGCCATTACGGATGCGCGTCTGCTGTGCCACCTGTTGGTGCTGCTGGGCGGTTTGGAATGAGGACGAATTCACAACATACGACATCACGTACGGCTGCGGAAGGACATGCGGTGACGGTGGCTGGAAGGAGCCCTGGGTTAACGCGGCTGGGCCCGGCGTTTGCGGTGTGTGCGGGCTAGAAGACGTGTGACTTTTCAGTGGGCGTGCGAAATAAGGATTACCATTAATGATACTTATGTTACTGTTAGTGTTTGGTGGGCTAGCGGTAGCAGAACGGTAGGTTATAGAGAGTTTTGATTATTAATGGCATATTGTTTTGATTTTGTTTTGTTTGTTTGGTTTGCATTTTAATCATTGATAGGTTCATGGTTTTCATTCGTACGATTTTGCAAATTGATGCGGGTTTTGTTTTTGTTAACAGAGATTGAAACAGAGGTTGTTGTTCGGTCAATTTGGTTTCGTTTTGGTTTTTGTTTTGTATTTCCCGAATTGTAATCCAGACAGACGCGCGCAGACAGTTGGGTGTTGGTGGAGGGGCACATATTTGGCACGGGCACATGTGAGGATGTGATTGATGGTTGTTGGTGATGGTGGTGATTGTGGTGATCATGGTCGTGGTAAAAAAATTAGTGTGTTAAAAAAGGGATTTTTATTAACATTATTGAAGATGGGAAGCAATATCGAATTTAAATACACTAGCAATATTCACACGAAACGAAAATCATGAAAACAAACAGCGTTTATATGATAACAAAAAGTAGCAAAAGATGAAATGAAAAGGCGGTATTTGCAACATTACGAAGCCTGTCATGCTAGCTAATGTTAAGAACTGACATAAATGAAAAATACTTGCAAATTAAATACGAAATTAAATACGAAACTTGCATTAAATAAGAAACTTGCAAATGAAATACGTATAAAGCTACCGATATAACCGACATATTTTTAATTCTCTTCACTACTCGGATGAAATTTTCTGCCAAAGGCTTTATGGTTATGGTGTGAAGATAATGTTGGTCAAAACTACAGTATTCATTAAAATAAGTAAATTAAGAACGAGAAAGTTAATGGAAAACAAAATGATTGGGATCTGGGTTGATGAACCCTGGCTAACATTCCACTAAGCAAAAATGTTTAAAATTTTCCCCGTTTCCCTTGTTTGGGTGAACCATAGAAAAAATGTTTCCACCCCTAGCGTAATTACAATTGGGACATTTTTTCTTGGGCCCGCTTTGTTGGGAAAGGGATCGGGAGACTCTTAAACATGTGTATACGTTAAAATGCATGTGTATACGTTCATACATTGACGTGCAGAAACAGAACAACATCGACTACGTTTAAAACCGGCCATAATAGTACATACCGTGACGGGTTAGGAGTGCTTGGACTGCGCGGATGAAACGGTTTCGCTGCCGGATTCAATGTGAACGGTTTCTTTGCGGTCGTACCAGGCTTTTGTTCCCCGCTGGCACCTCCATTGGCAGATGTTCCGTCGGGTGTAACGACGCCATTTGCATTACCATTCGGTGCAGCACTGGGCGTTACACCACTGGTGATCGCATTCTGACCGACAGGACCCGTAGCAGCTGGCGTACCGGCAGGAACGCCACCGACATGATTCGTTTGCGGTTGCTGTTGTTGGGGTGGTGAACCACCAACAACAACCGGTTGCTGTTGGCCTGGCTGTTGCGGTTGCTGTTGCTGCACGACTGCCGGTGGTGGTTGCTGTACCAGGTGAGGCGACTGGGCGGACAGCTGTGCTGGCACCACCACCATGCCCGAAGCGGTTTGCGAGGCTTGATTTTGTTGCTGATTCATTGGTGCCGCGGACTGGGGTGGTGGTTCGCTGTGCGGTGGTGCCGATACCACCATTTTACCCTGCTGCTGATTGTTAACCAACGGTGGCGAACTGTCCAGCGATGGTGGTGATGTGTGGTCGGGTTGCTGCTGAGGTGGTTGCTGCTGTTGGACGACGACATTGTGCGAGGGTGGCCCTTGCTGTGGCTGCTGCTGCTGCTGTTGCTGTGGAGCCGAGGGGGGTGGTTGCTGATGAACATTTGGCATTGGCGGTTGCTGCTGTGGCGGTGCCAGCTTGAAGTCTTGCCCAAACTTGCGCAGACTATCTATATCCATATCCCGATTCCGCACGACAACCGTACGCTGGGGTTGGGGCGGTGGTGCCTGCACCTGGCCCTGCTGCTGCTGTTGGGGTGGTGGTGGTTGTTGCTGCTGCACTGGCGGTGGCATCGCCATGGGATGCTGCTGAATCACAACATGCTCAGCCGGCACCACATTCGGCGGTGGCATATGTGGCGGTACAATCGCATGATGCGGATGCGCTAGGTGCATCGGTGGCTTCGACGACATGGGCTGCATCTGACCAGGCATCTGTTGCGGGTTAAGCGATGGCGGTGGCTCACTGTACGTCACCGGTGCCTGTGCATTCGCGTACTGCCGCACTGCACGCTGCGGAAGAGGCTTTTGGTTGCTATTTACATTCATGTTTCCACCAGTACCACCACCCCCGCCTCCTCCCGGTGGACCACCAGCCATATCGCCTCTACCATCACCATTCATCTTAGACGAGTTCATGACTGACGACTGGCCGTGTTGCGGTGGCGCCTGCTGTTGCTGCTGATGTTGCACGTGCACGTAGGGCGATTGATTTGGATGCATACCATACTGTGGACCAGGAGGATGACCCATGCCACCACCACCACCGCCATGTTGCTGACCGCCTGGCGGCGGTTGTTGCTGTTGCTGTGACATCATCTGCCCGTAACTATTCTTGTGCGGAGCCTGAGGACTGGGCGGTTGTTGTTGTTGCTGCTGTTGCTGCTGCTGTTGCTGCTGAGCCGTCACAACCGGTGGACCTCCGTTATTGTTGTTACTGTTGGCCAAGGATGGGCTGCGAACCACTAGCTTGCCGCCAGGCTGGCCTGGTTTGCGCTTCGCCGGCACTACGTACTTCGTGCTCGAAGGCATCGCCTGTACCGTATTATTGTTATTGTTGGTCGAATTGCTTGTATTGTTCGTAAGGTTATTGTTCCCGTTGCTATTATTATTCGCTGCGTTACCACTGCTGCCGCTGTTGCTGTTTACGTTGTTCGAGTTCTTATCGCTAGCTGCACTGCCCGTACCCTGCTGTGCGGCGGCAGGCTGTGGGCTGACGTTGCTACTGTTCGGACGGACGACCGCTGCAAAGGCGGCCTCTTCGTCACCGTTCTCGATATCGATGCGCTCCTTGTACACCGGATTGTTCTCTATCTCGTTGGCAATTTTTTCAGCCTCCTGCTCCTGCACCTTGAACTCTTCGCTGTCTTTTTTCTGAATTTGAACCGTGTACCCGGACAGGGATTGATCGAACGTGGACTGCACACCGTACACCTGTTCGTTCTTCAGGAACATATCATTCACATCCCAACCTTCCGCGTTCGAGTCGAGCTCGAGACTGTGCTCAAGGGATTCACCGTTCACATCGCCACTCTCGTCCCACGGTTCGAGTACGCGATCCTCCAGCCAGTTCGTGCCGTTGCAGCGCGAAATGGCCGTATCCGTCTTGAATGTGTCCCTCGTGGCGTCTTCCGGATCGACGTCCTTCGCTGCTAGCGTCACTATGTCGTTCGGTTTGAAGATCAGTCGATCGACGAAAGATTCTACGATAATTTTTGGCTTCTGGTCGGTACCGATCTCAACGCGATGTGCCATTTCCAGCACAATCTAAAACAATAAGAGCACATAATGAGTATCTGCCGCCGTGTGCCGAACAACCAACCATCGGACGGATCCACCAACGCTGTCCACCAATCTTACCTGAAACTGTGAGGAAAACGTCCTGAACACTCCTTCGTATATGTGACCGGCCGGTGTTTGTATCTGGACAATGTTGCCTACGTGCGATGTGGCTGCATGCATAAACGGAGCATTGTTGTAAATGCCGTCCGCTTGAATAGAACGCTGCCTCTGGGTCCTGCGAAAGGAAAGCGTAAAACAATCGTCTTTATACATCATACATAAACGGGTGTGGTGTCATTTAACCGTGAGCTAGTGTGGGTGATTAACATGAACCGATGAAAATGTTCGTAAGTACCATAAGATTAATGTGCTGCAACTCCATGTTCATACTGATGTAGCACTGATGCCGAATTTAGAATAAAGTATCACAGATGTATTCTCTCCCAGCGGTAGAAACAAGAGCAGTATAGTTTGACTATTTAAACAGCCGCACAAATCACACCCATACAATGAGTCAGTCCCACCAACAGAACAACCGATGTGATATCGCTACCACCGGAGAGCTGGGCTTCGTTCGATCTAACGACGACAGAAGAACGAGTCCGACGTTTCTCTCACCATTGCACTGCACACAGCACGGCTGCATCGAAATGCAGTTTTTGCGTCGTACGGTTTGCCATTACCGTTCATCGTCCAGCGCCATTGTTCACTAGGGTAAGATTATTTTCACACTTTTCGCAGCGTGTCCTAGTTCTTCACTATTGGTCAAAAAATAAACACATACCCTATAAGTAAAATCATCTGAAGTATTAAATTTCAAGTGCTTATTTTTTGATTACTTCTCTCACGCACGGAATGATGATTAAGCTCTCACAAAACTGCATGCAGATACAAGTAGGTAGAGCCTCGTGGTCACATAATTTACAATCCATTGTGAAGAACCGCAAGATGCTAATGCTAATATTTTTTATTAACGACAACAGGAATGGTCACACAAAAGGAGTGTTCAAAACAAACAAAGATTCGCTCAATTGTTCGAATCTTTTGCACATTGTCGACCATCTTCCTGCACAAACTGCTCAGCATAACTATTTGGGGCAAAGACATCTTTAACATATTGTCATACAGAAGCCATTTGATTAACACACGAATGGAGCAATACACACGATACGATGTTTTATTGCAATAAAATCGGTGATCGAACTATCCATCGGTGAGGTAAAACAAAATAGTTTTGCTTCTAGAGTTTATTGCTGCAAAAACCAACTGCAATTTGTGAACAATTTTACAAATCGTATTTTAGTACATTCAAAAAAGGAAAAAATATAACCAATCGCTTTTCACAACTAATTCAAAATGGCACTTCAAGAATATATACATTTCACAGTGCAGAAAGCAAAACAGCAAGTGCAGAGAAGGGAACGTACATGTTCTTTTCACAGCCGGTGAAAGAACACAACATACCAAGGGAGTATGGGTAGAGGGTGCGAAGCAGGAGGGTGAAAGGCGACAAGAAATGTCGCAAGTAAAACCTGCCACCAGAAGTAAATTGAACTAAATATAAATTCTAGTCCATTGTGATTCGTGACTTTATTTTCTCACTTTTCGCTCGTTTGCGCTAGTTGCTTCCTTGCGAATAAACGCACCAGAGCAATTACCGGTGGTGGAGACGAAGCTACGCACCAAAAACCGTCTTGTGCCTTTGCCCCTTTGCGATTGTCTCGCACGGTACGGAGTAACATTACGGAATGGTCCTCGGGCCGGCGAACAAGGAAAACTCATCACCAACAAAAACACGAGCATTTTTGCTTTTTTGACTAAACTATTTTTATTTCTATCACACCACACTACTACGGTGAATACTTTCGCCAATAATTTCGAAAGTTGTGTAGTTCTTTAGTTTTTGTCCTATGAAAGGTGTAAAGTTCCAAAGAAGAGGAGCAAGAATGTCCACTTGTTTTTTGTTTGCTATGTTAGAACGGAACTGGCCGTATTAGACTAATTTTACCACGTAGCAGGCTAGTCAGACCGTGCTACGGGGGGACGGTCCGAATGGGATTTGAACCCGGTCCGGTCGTGTTAGGAACTGGTGCCGTTGCCAAATACACCACCGGGCCGCCCCTAGAATGTCCACTTAATGTAAGAAAAAAAAACATTAAGAATATCCTTTCGCCATGAATTGGGTGTGGAAAGGGGAGAAATATGAGTGTCCCAATAGAGTGCTTTGTGTGTACATAACACCATCAGTTCGGAGAAAACAAAAGAAATGCAATTTTCCCCATTTGTGACAGTGCAATATGGCTTTTGCAAGTTTTTCCTACGTTTTTCGCACACATTTCCCCACTTCGGTCGTGTTCGGTTCTTTTGGGGGCCCAATTCTTTCTTCTCCGCATCCCATCGATTCACACACACACACACACACACTGAAGCAAATGTACTGCCTCCTCCTTTGTCGTTTTTTTTTTCACCGGGCGGAAAATGGTGAAAATTTTCTCCATGCAAACACACGCACACACAAACACACACGCGCGCACGGGAAACACGGGACCGTCCTGTTCGCGCTAGTGGTGGTGGTAGTGGATAATAAAAACGGGGTCAAACACACCAAACGGAACACCATCGATGGCGTATGAAGGAGCCATCTTTTTCGATATCACCAAACTAGCACGGGCAGCACACACGACCAAGATGGCTCCAGCGATGTAAAAGTTGATTGATCGAATCACCCGAAAGTGGATTCATGTATCGCGGGTTCGCTTTTTTCACCTATTGTTGTCCGCACACCGGAAGGAACGGATCGTTTTCCTTTCCCGAAGGAAACCGACTTTTCCCCGTAGTGCACATTTGTGCAAGTCGTCGCGTTGAATGTAATAATGAGTTGTTTTTTTTTGTTGTTGTTGGATAAAAAAGAAGGAGTAACAGAAACACTCGCTTCAAGGAAAGCTCAACAACGTTGTGAAGGAGCAGACCGATTGCGACTAAACGGAAGAATTGACGAAGTTTTCCCTCACAACGTCACAACCGTAGACTCTCTCTCTCTCCCTCTCCCTCTCTTTCTCTTTCTCTCTCTCTCTTTCTTTCTCTCTCTCTCTCTCTCTCTCTCTCTCTCTCTCTCTCTCTCTCTCTCTCTCTCTCTGAGGTTGTGTCGATCTCACATCGTCCTAGTCGCTCTTTGTGATGATGGGACAAACGATAGCAAGGCGCTGTGTGGCGAGGTGCACCTTACCCAGGAGAGGATGTGCCGCGGGTGGCGAAGAGGGGGGTACGGGGTTACGGGTTTAGTACGGGGTCCTGGCATGTCCGTCCGATTGGTGTGGATGTTTATCGTGGTGCCTGTCTCGGTGTGAGCGGGAAAATTGCTGCGAGAGCGAGAAATTGATCTCCCTTTGTGTGGGCTCCACAAAGTGTAGAAATGTGGCCTCCTCTCGCAACAACACAATGTTTGGGAGCAATCATTTAATGGTTCGAGTTTTGCGAGAAAAAGAAAATGCACATACACACACACACACCCGGTGGACGGTATTTGCTGGACGGAGAAATGCTGCCGGGTTTGAATGAAAGGCGACGAGATGTGTCAATTTCTGTGCACAAAATTAGCCGAAGATTAAAGATCATGGAGTCGCCTGGTAGCTAGAATGTGACGAATTACTTACTAAAGGAGACGGTGTGTATGGGGAAGGTTATATTAAAATTAAAAAAAAAAACCGTTGCTTATTGTAACGTGTGAATTATTTAAATAGTTTCATTAACTACAAATGATGCTATTTAAAGCTTATGAATAGCTGAATGCTCGTTGGACGCAATAAGATAACACGATGAATGGTTTACCTCTCTCTCTCTCTCTCTTTTATCAGGATGTGAATTTTGCCATTCTACTCTTTTGTACGCACGAAACTAGAGCACACGATCGGGTTTCCCGAGGACTGTTCGATCTCCCGAATGCTACCGGTAACCACACGTTGTTCTCGACCAAGTCCAGCGCACAAAACCAAGACGGCGGATACTAGACGGGTGAAAAATAATGCTGCAGACAACATACATATGAAGACAGCCGCGTTGGGAGACACAATGGATGGTGAGGAAGAAAACTCAATCAATAAAAAGGAAGCATAGACCCGTAGACACACTACTAACACACACAATCGCACGCGCCAAGTAAAGGAAAACCGTAGAAGGCGGGAGAGAGGGAGGAAGGAAATGGAAAGGGAAGGAGTGAAACGCATTGCACATTTTTCATCACCCTCCCCAACACAGTTGACGGCGGCGGGGCGTGCGCGCGCGTGTGTGTGTGTTGGTGTGGTGGTGAACCAATGCTGCCTTGATGTGTTTGGCAATTTTCACCGAGAGGATTGTGCATATTGTTCCGTTGGTGTGCGTTACACTTCTTCTGCAGGCACCACCACCACCACCATCACCACTAACCCCTGCTGCACCATATGAATCATGAATCAGTGAATGTGTGTATATGTGTGTGTCCGCGCGTATGTACATCATGTCATAAATGCGTTTCATATGGTTTCTAGGACGCAATGCAAATAATGCATCGCCGCCATCTCATTCACTCGGTCATTCAATAGTTTCGTGCGTATCAGGTGCTTTCATTCATTTTCCTTTTCATCCCCCCACACAATCGCAATCATCTGTAGAAGGATTTTTGTAACAAAACAACAAAACAGAACAAAAAAAAAAACATAATGAGCAACAAAATGCACAGTTCAAATAAGAAAATTACGCATCGACAATGTGAAGTTCGTAGTGACGCAGTTTCATATCGCTACTAACACGCAAATATCCTTTCACGTTAGCATTTGCAGGAGATGCCAAACAGAGGAAAAACTGCGTAAAGTAAGAGAAATTTTTAATTGACAATATTTAATAGCCAAAATTTAAAACGATAGGCCGGATTATGTAGGCGATAGCTTACTGTTCCAATAATCGAACCGAGTGGAATTGTATAGCATGAGTCATTAGCGCACCATAAAAAGAAAACAGTTTTTTGTTGTCTTTTCCTGTGGGACTTAAACATGTTTTTGCACATTTTCTTGTAGGTTCCTTGTCCAAAGAATTATTCACATGGTGCGAAATGGCGATTGCCTAATCAGCTGTGCTGTCGTTAGCCAGCATGAGTCACGCGCAAAGACCCAAAGAGAGGTAACGGAAAAGGTGGACATTAAATGTGGACTTAATAGTGCCGGACGCATAGATTAGATTATTGCGCTTATTTTAATTTCACACACAACTCCTGTATTGTGTGAATTTAAGAACTGTACCCACTCAATCAACCATGCATTGGCGTATAACCTAGTAGGCCTGGCAACCCATAGTTTCACAAACAACTTCCTTGTTCCAGTGATAGGAGTTGCAAATAGAGATAAATAAATGGCATTTGAGAACACACTTCATAACCATATGAAGATTGCATTCCATACCTGCGAAACGGACAAAATGACGTAATTTAAGGAACAACACGCTTACCTGGCCGGACCGGGGCGAGTTTTGTTGCGCTTGCTCATTTCGCTGTTATCGTCCGAGCGGCTCAAGGAGGAGCCTTCTCTATGGCTTCGCGTCGGGACTGGAATTTTGACTAACTTTTCCTGCGCGGGAGACTTTTTCTCCCTTCGCTCTGCTTCTCGCTGCACACACACACACACACACACACTCTCGCACGCACTTGTGCTTGATCGTCGAATGCGATGGATTCAAACGACCGGGAACGAGTTAATAGATGTGTGGGTAGATGATAAACTGGCTGAGCTGATTTTTCCTGTTTTTCACCACCACTCTACCACACGGATGTCCTTTCACGGTGACGCTAGTAAAGTACACAGTACACAGTACACACACACAAACACGCGCGCGGCGCACTTACAATGTATGTCTATATACAAACTAAAGCACACCCATACACGATTAACTTAATCTGCGATGCTTTGCTGCTAAATCGCTTGACGCACTACACGGTTGGGGGTATGCTTAGCTTTTTTTTTCCACCCCTCCACTGTACTTCGCAACTGTACACGTCCTTCCGCTTACTCCCGGCTATCACTTTCTCTTTCCCGCTAAATGCACTTAAGCTGACTTATCTTTTGTGTCTGCCTCGCTGATCGACTATGCGCGGTCTCGGTCAAAACTACTTGCGGTTTCGCCGTAAGTAGTGGTACCTTCTTGTCGTTTCCTAAAGTCGATTCTTTTATGTAACCAACTGACACAACGCACGACCGAGGGCGAAGGAAAAAAAAACACACACACAACACGCTATGCTGCCGCTGCTGCTTCAACTATTGGCACCGTTGCCGTGGCAAGAGAGTTATATCGCCGCACACTACGTATGCTGTCAATTTGACGCGCGTGACTTTCCCTTTGCTTTGGGGAGCTCTGGCTGCTGTTGCTGCTGCTGCTGCTGGCTTTGTGCGAGCTTGGAGGAAAATCTTCGGTTTCTCTTTCGTCGCCGCCTACTGCTACTTCGTCTGCCGTCCTTATCACGCGCCTGTTGTTTCCGTGGAAGACGACGATAGGTTGCATCAGCCCTCACTCACGCACTTCCACCCTGTACCATGATGAGCAAGAATTCGTAGTGGTGCGGAATGCAGGGACGGCAGGCTAGTCAGGAAAAACGCGTGTAACAATCGTGGTAACGATGAACACTTTTCCACCTTGCGTTTGGGCGCTGTTACGCCGGATTGTAGTAGTCCGAGCTGCTGAACTGTTCCACGGCTCCGAAACGATTTGTTTTTCTCGAGAAGTTGTGCTGCTGGCGATGATCTACGCTTTGCGCTGATGGTTCGCTTTACAATGACAGTACCACCGAATGGCGATGTCAAGGGATACTGTGCGGATTCAGTTTACGAATACGCACTTTCTCACGACTCTTTTTCCGTCCCTTCAACGGGTGACCCTTCGCATTTGAGTTGTTATTTTCCGGTAGTATTCGCACGGCGACGACGACGACAACGTGATGCCAAAGTGCGTTGGCTTTGTTTTGCGACGATTGCAATCGTTTCTCTCTTCTTGCCCGGCCACACACACACACTGTACGGGTTGCTGATGGCAGCAATAGTTCCACCGTTTTAGCTGAACTTTAGTGTTTACCAAAATCCTTAGCCCTGCAACGAAGGCAAATGCCGAATGCCGTAAAGGTTGCACCACGAAATCCACGGGAACACAAAACGGAACACCGTTACCGATGGTACGTCGAAATGGCGCTGATGTTTAAGATGCACGGAGAAACGGCGCTCTACTCGAAAACACACTCCTGGTTCGATGGGAGGGTTTTTCCACCGGAGGGAAACGGCCAAAACGCTGCCGTTCTCCGTCTGTTCACTGTGCGCTACCAGTTTTCCTGTTGATTGCGCTTAAATTCGCGATTATTCGATACGATTTCAGCAATACAAAGACTCTATGAACAAGAGTTGGCTGCTACGGTGCCAAAAAACGGAGGAATAAAATGAATATGCCACTCTCGCAGTGCAAATACGAAGCGTGATGGTACGCACACAGTCTTGCATAAAAATGGCGCCTCTGGTAGTGTGCGTGTGTTGGGACTGTGTGTGAGAACGGAAAGCTGCTNCACTGTGCGCTACCAGTTTTCCTGTTGATTGCGCTTAAATTCGCGATTATTCGATACGATTTCAGCAATACAAAGACTCTATGAACAAGAGTTGGCTGCTACGGTGCCAAAAAACGGAGGAATAAAATGAATATGCCACTCTCGCAGTGCAAATACGAAGCGTGATGGTACGCACACAGTCTTGCATAAAAATGGCGCCTCTGGTAGTGTGCGTGTGTTGGGACTGTGTGTGAGAACGGAAAGCTGCTGTTATTTAGAAAGAGCCAACCGAATGAGCGTATGCGAACGCTACGACCCACGGCTATAAACGCAAACCAACGTTTGACAGATGACTGCTTTGGGGAAGAGCAGCATACAAAATATTTCTTTTCAACTAAATAATGCCGGCCAATCCCAAAATATCTGTGAAAATTTATGGATTCTATGAGCTCGCTTAGATTGATGGGCAACACATAAACACATAATTTGCAAAACGTTGTTCATAAAACAAAGTGTGTTTGAAAAGACAGCAAACGGACTGGCAACACTGCCTTGCATTAGCCAGCGAAACTGTCAACAACACATGTGTTTTGGTGCGGTTAAAATGCGATTTTGTTAATTGTAGAACGAGCTCATACTTTACATACTGTACAGTTGTGATATTTTCGATTAGAAAAAAAAAAACTAAACATGAAGCGAAATGGAAGTATAGTTCTCACGTCAAAAAAGAAACGGCGCACTACAGCTGAATCGGAAGAGGAGGAGGATCGTCTATCGCAAAGCGATTCGGAACAATCCTCCATACACGGAGCCGATGATTCAGATGCAGATTTAGAAGTGCAAAGCGATGAGGAAGAGTCCTGTGAACAGGATCCGGAAGAGGAAGAGAATGCAGAAGAGTCGGACGACGATCAACAAGAAACAGACGAGGACAACAATGAGGAAAATGAAGAATGTGAGCAAAACAACGCCAGCAATGAAGATGATGATGCAGAGAAACGTACACCATCCAAGAATCAAACTATTGTCCGAGGCAAGGTGCATCGTGTGACGCCTTTACTAAAGAAAAAGAAGAGAAAGGCTGGCGTCATATACATCTGCTCCATTCCAAAGCACATGAATGTAACTATCCTCCGATCGCTGCTCGAACCATATGGTGAAGTCGGGCGCATTTACCTACAACCCGCCTTAAAAGGTACGTATCGTTTGTCTCGCAAGTATAATCGTTACATGGCAATATTGAAAATACAATGAATCTTTTCAATTTTAGATGGCAAAGTAAAAATGAAAACGGCCCAGGGCAAGCGCGCTATGGTACAGTACACCGAGGGTTGGGTAGAGTTTCTTGATAAACGGGTTGCCAAAGCGGTCGTACCGTTGTTGAACATGCAACCGATCACCAACAAGAAAAAGTCAGTCTTTCGCGACATGCTGTGGAGCATGAAGTATTTGTCTGGCTTTAAGTGGGTTCACCTTAACGAACGGCTAGCATATGAACGAGCGGTGGCCAAGGAGAAGATGCGTGAACAGATTCAACAGATACGCAAGGAAGTATCGTACCACGAAACCAAGGTACATCATAAAGAGATAGCACTCAAGAATGCCGCAAGGGAAAAGAAAGAGAATAGAGCAAAAGAAAAGTAAAATAAAACGCTTTGTATAAAACATATTGCGTTGAGTAATTATATTCTATTCTCATGTGTGTTTCTATGTTGAAGCTACCCCATTCCAACGGATTTCGCTAAAAAAACGTTTTTCTTTCATTATTCTACGATGATTTTGATTTTTTACCACACTACTCATTGCACTACCAATTTTTCTAATTAACAAACTTTAGGCGCAAACAAGTCTAGGGAAAGCATGNTGCTCTTGAAGGCTTTCCAAATCGTTGGCCAGCTTCTCAAATTTGTGTAAACGCACTTCCACTTGAGTAGCATCCCGTTCAGCATCGTAACCGTGCAAAAATTGCTCGTAACGCACCAGAGCAGCCAGCAACGTTGTTCTCCTTGATGCCAAAACTGTCGGTTGCGCAGGCATTGCGATGCGGTTTGTGTGAAGCGAATGTACACGGAAGTGGTTCAAAACAACGCGGAAAAATCACCAATAACGTAAAACACGCGTGGAACGAATATCAAAAACTCGCGAGCAATTCAGGAATCGCACAATAAATCCTGGTCACGGCACCAATGTTCAGTCGCGGAGTTTTCGGATATTTTTACGTTGCGCAATATTTACCAGTGTTTTCCGTTGTTGGAGTAGAAGAGGGTTTATTAATTCTAAAACACTTATATTTATAATTTTTGTAGGTATGAGAACCCCTGTTTTCCTCCCGAGCGCTCACTCGTGAGAGCCCTGCAGACCGAAGCACACGATCGGGTTTCGTCAAGCTCCGATCGGCTTGGTCCTATCAGGGCTGCTCAAACAGCATGACATGAGTATAATACTATTAAGTATAAAAAATAAGTAGGAAAAAATAAGGACTTTTGTTGAAATTACTTAATATCAATTTCGTATTTGTTAATCCACTTTTTCCCATAACCGCCTTTCAATTTCCACCATCTCAGCTATTTTCATTCGTAGATTTAAAAAAAACTCCAAAAAATCCACACATCCAGCTATGAAACATCCGTTACCAACAGAAAATTGTTCACTTGGTGCCTAACGATTATATCCTTATCATGCACCACCATACGTGTTTGAGCTGGGGCGAAACGATTTGGACCAGAGCGTAAATCAAATTTTCCTGCAATTGATAGGAAAATGCAATCAGGCGGAAACCAATCTTCTCCTGCCTGTATGCATTCAGCTGTGGTCGGGTTCGGATGCTCGCAAACGGTTTAGTACAGTTTAAAATGTCACCAACGATGGTTGATGCACGGAAGGTGGAATCGGATCTGAGTGCTAGCTTTCAGGAACTGTTGGATGCAATCAAAAAGGTACATCCATCCGAACAAGCACTGTACGATGCATTTGCACCAGTAAGGAAACGGATCTGGCGTAAATGGTGTCTGCGTAAGGTTTCATCCGCGGTTTGTTTAATGGCCATATGTTGCGTGGTGTGTTACGTTCCGAGTGTAAATTGGCACGTAACGGCGGTTGGACGTTTGGTTATGATAAAGATGCTACCTTACTGGGATTGGACGCCACTTTATCGTAGCAAGTGTTTGATAGCGAAGGCGAAGGAAGGTACGACCGCGAAACAGTTTGAACCGACCGTTTCCTTTCCAGACGATTGTGCGGTTTGTCGAAACTTTGGTAAGCATCAAGTGAGGTGGAAAAATCTATTCTTTTATGGCTGTTTTTTTATGATCGAATCGGTTCTAACCACAGGAATGGTACCGGTGCGCCAGAATGTATCCTACGAAACTTTATACCGACTGCATCTGATGCGTAACGTGCCAACCGTTGTGGCCGATGTGTATCCGCCATGGCACGAGCACACGCGCTACGGAGCGGATTGGGAAAGTTTCCTGAACGATTTGGAAGAGCTATTGCTGGCCAACCCTTGTGATTTCCGTACGAATCTACTCTTTAAGCCAAGCGTTGCTAAAACCTCTGCTTTGGCGCGTATGGTTGATCTACTATCGGACGGTACAGCGACCATCGCGAACGATACTAATCGGGGATGGTTTGTGCAGCTAAGGAACTGTGCCCTACGCACGATTAAGAAAACACGAACCATGTTCCGGAAGCCCTACTTCTACGCCACCCATTGGGAACCGCCGTACACTAACTGGATTCTTCTTTCGCGCGCATTCCAAGGTACATTGGAAATGACACCTAACATGGCTGGGCTGGTGCTGGTACATCAGATGCGATCAAGCCTAAGTGTGATCCTTCGTCCACGGGTGGAGTGTGAGCATAGCTGCCGGATGCTTTCGGTAACGCTCCAGCCACAACAGTCCCTACTGTTCTCGACGACCCTGTGGAGCTTTAGCTACATACCTGCGGATGGCAACGAGACTTCGCTTACGTTCATCACGGAAACGTACGAAAATGTATGAGCAGATGGATGTAATGAATGCTCTACCTATGCTGCACGCGTGTACTAAATGTTGCATGTTACGATCAATAATAGTAAAAAAAGAAAGAAAGAATGAAACCCATCACGCCGTTACGAACAAATACATACGCAAGTGAGCAAGCCACGGAAACAAAGCCACGATATCGATTCAGTAATGTTTAGTTGATTTATTCACATCATTGGTTCCCAGTGTAGTTTTATCAGCTATATTGTTTCATATAATAACATTTGTATTCTTCTTAACAATCATTTTGCAATCATTCGTTTTCGTCGTCAAAACCATCCACCAGTGGTTCGGCTCTGTTTTCTGAGGTGTACTGAGAGATGGTATAGTGAAGATGTCAAGCCGTTTACAATCTAATGCGTTTGGTGTGAAAGTAAGTTCGCCCACGTGTTCGGGCACTAGGGAACTAGGATGCGTTCTGTAGTGGAACAATTTACGTGGGAAGCTTCGAACTTCGATTTTGGGGGAAGGAAAATCAAATAAACGAACGGTACGATTAGGAATGTGTTGCTCTGGCGGAAGCCTGAAAGAAGCGCTTGTTTTATGCTTTTTTTTTTTCTTTTTGTTTTACAACAGTTTAGCTTTACTTTAGTGACCACCCATGCCGGTAACGTCGGTGGCGTTCATATCTTCCTGATCATTCAAAATACGATACAATGCATACGGGAAACAGTAACATACGGGAATGGTTAAGTTATGGTGGTAGCTGCTGCAGTCGATTCACTTGCGATGCCTTTGCTTTGCTTTGCTGATCGTTAAGCCGGAGTGTACGGTAAAGCAACGCGATGCTGGGCCGTGGAGCGTTTGAGCGTTTTCTTTTGTTTTGTGTCTGTTTTATAGACGATATACGATTATTCAATTGGCAGAAAAGGAATTGGTAAGTACGTCGGAGCGGAATGACTGAGGAAATCGTACGTGATCGATTAATTTGCCTGAGCTAGGCTCCAAAGTATATGCGTTAATGTGTTGTGACGGCCCGTGGGCAAGCGAAATAGTTTAACATCCCAAATGCACAACTCACATAAAACCGTGTGCGTGGGTGTGTGTGTGTGTGTGTGCGTGTTTGTTTTGGGTGCCATTGTTTCATTGTCCTTCGGTGACCTGAACCCAACGGCAGCTGTTCACTACAGCACAGCCTGCACCACCTCTTCCGTGATCTTCCGTGACACGAGCATTGGTGATCGAGGGACGGTGTTGTGTCGTGTTCGTTTCTGTGGCTGAGAGGAACGTGTGGTGATGTGCGTGTCTGTCTGTCTCTGTGTGTGTATGTGTGTATCTGCGCCGTGCATCTTTCTCCTTCTCGCGCTCCCCTATGCCAATCTGCAATCGTTCGGTCCTAAAATACGGGGGGAGGTTTGAAAATGGACTGTAAACAGTTGTAAAACGGTAAGCGATTGTCATTGTAGTGTTTGCCGTATGTTGTAATGGGTTATTGTGGAACTGTGCGTTCTTCTTTTTCTTTTTTTTTTGTTAGTTAATTCTTTAAACAGTAGTGTGCATATATGAAAAGTTTGTGGCAAGATAAATAAAGTGTGTAGTGCGAGCGAAAGACGAAGGATAAAAACAAATCCAATACCAATGCAGCATTCTCGATCGTTAGCTAGTACGCGGTTTGTAGTGTACGGAAAGCAGACAAGAAGTTCGCTCAATCAGTCCTGTTGTGATCTGCGACTACTGGCAAACAAAATGGCCGAACGTACGTTCGTGGCAAGTGAGCCATTCGGGAAAGCGAAACGGCAGCGTAATTAATATTAGTAGTAGTAATAGTACTAACTATTGGATATGTACTTACGATTTGTGAGAAAAAGAAATAGGGTTTTTGTTTTGTTTTTTTTTTCGATCGATCGATCAACGGAGCGTTACGCGTTATGTAGTAGAAGAACGAAGCGAAACGAATGCTACTTTCTTTCGGTTGTGGCGAAACCAATTTTGAGCTGCTAGTTCACTTGTAACATTTTCTTACCGCGAAAAGCGGATACGATCACCATTATCGTATCCATCCTGTGCGGTGTGTTTGAGGTGTTGGTGTGTAACGTTCGTTTGCATTGCGTAAGGATGCGTTTGTGATCCGTTTCTACATGAGCTGTGTCTGTGTGACTGTGTGTCTTTACATTGTGTGTAAGGTGTATGATGCTGAAAGTGACAGTGGCAGCGAGTGTTGGGAGTAGTGTTATCAGTAGCAATAAGAGTAGTAGTAGTAGTAGTAGTAGTAGTAGTAGTAGTAGTAATAGTAGTAGCTGCACAAGTAAGAACGTCACTAGCTCATGTGCGTTTCACTTGCGTATGATCATGCGTTCTCTTTTATTTCGTACTTTCTCTTTTCATTTCACGGAAAACAATAAATGTCCTTCACGACCCTAGCTTTTACTGTATTTTGCTTGTTTTACACTAGATGGTGTACGCGGTGTATGTTCGCAGGATGGAACGCAGAAGGAGTAGACTTGATTTTAGGAGGTTTTTTTTTTGGTTTTGTCTTCATCGTCTTTGGAACGCTCTTCAGGGCTTCTCTTTGCTTGATTGATCACGATCCTGTCTGTGGCACCCTATGCATGTATCGTTTTGACGATCGACCTCGCTTTGTAGAATGGTTGTTTCGCTTTGCCTTAGATTGTGGGAAGATTGCTTTCTGAAGATTGTTGCGTACTTTGCTGTTGCTCATTTACTTTGGTTGCGACTAATCTAAAATCTGTACTGTGCGAACCAAACGGATGTTGGGTAACGTTAGTATGCCGCGCCTAAATGTAGGCCAAACATAGCCAAAATGACCGTTTTACAGTGTTCGGCTGGTTGCTTGATGTTAAACGTTAGTAGAAGCAATAGAGATTGTATCTAGATGTGTGTTTGTGTGAGTGAGTGTGTGCGTGTGTGTTTTAATTTTTGTGTCGTGGGAACGTTTGCGACACTGTGTTGTCTTAGAGAGTAAATTTATTCCTGTTCCCACAGCACAGGGTTAAAGGGAAAGAAAGAATACTATCCACGGTACTGGCCTGCGTCCCTTCACGTCCTTTCCTGCCACGTGTCACCTTCGCCACTCCCGTTTCTGCCGTTTAACTTTGCTGCCTTTGCTGATCAGCATTATCGTCGATCGGTTTTCGTGTTTACGAATAAGTTTTCAATAATTTATTAGTTTTGTAAATATGTTCAATTTAATTATGGTGGGTAAACATTTGTGGTCGTTTTTGTTTTCCTTTCTTGTGTTTTTTTTCTCATTTTCTTCATTGAATTCACGTGCTTGCCACTCGTACGCAACACTCGACATGATTTGCGCCCGTCGGCTGCCACTGGTCACTGTACACACATCCCGTCACGTTACATGCTGGGGCTGCATCCGCTCTTTCGACGGCTCTCGAATGATTACTGCTAATAGTATGTTTCTCTTTGTTTGTTTGTTTGTTTGGTTTGCTTGTTTTTTTTACAGTACCTACTACTAACCTGGGTAAGCAGCAAATAAAGACGTTCACAAGTGATCATCTCATGTTTTGGCTGTTATTTATGCGTTGATATTATTATTACCTTTTCGCTGTTGCCACATGTACTGTTTCTGTTATTGTTTCTGCTGGCCCGTACGATAACGTATGCTACTAGCTGTAACGGCTGCTACTAACCTTCACCGCTAATGGCCGTTCTCAAGGATGTGAGTTTTCGTTTACTTTTTTTATGTACAGTTCTGTTTTGTTGTGATGCCCGGTGTGCTTTTCCATGCTCCATGATAGTTTGTTTTTTGTTTTTGCTGCATACCAGTCATTTGCCATTATTTTCCATCTATGTATTTATATAAGTTTTTGTTTGTTTGTTTTGCAGCATCGCCCAACTACCAGATGTGTTTCAAATTCAAACAATTTCTTTCTATTTTAATTTTGCAAGCCGTATTTCACACTCCTTAATCGCGCGCATTCGCAAAACGTAACGCTCGTTACGAATGGTTTTGTTTTATTAATTTTTCGCCTTCCCGAAACTACTAGCGCTGGCCAAACAGCTCTTAACTTACATTCAAAATTTGCGGATCGTTAGATGAACATTTTTCTCCCATGTGTACACACTGATTTCTGTTTCGATTCACTCAGTGTTCGCGTCATTTCGCTGCGCTTCTTCAAATATATGGTGTGTAACAACTAGCATGTGAATGTGTCGAGGTTGTGACGGAAACAGAAAAGGCTGCCTCACAGGGCCGAACATGGCAAAGGCAAGGGTGGGAAAAGGGACGTGACCCCGGAGGGGGGGGGGGGGGGAAGGAAAAATCGAACGCACCGGAAATGGTTAACTTTGTCCGCAGAGCAACGTACGTACAACAATGAATTAACAACGTTCGTGACATCATGATCGAAACACGCCCCATTCTTCCCGCTTTCTCAAAACCCGATCGGCATCAGATCGGCTTGACTCTTCATACTAACTCCTGTGTGTGTGTGTGTGTGTGTGTTTTTTTTTCTTCTTCTCTGTAATATTTGATCGATTGCAGCTTGGTTTGCTTGGTTTGGATAGCGATAAAGATAAAGTGTTAAAGATAGTTGCACAGTGTTGGGATTGTTGTTGCGTACACCGTTGCCTCCATGTCTCGGCTCGACATGCAAGGCCAGGGCCCGGTACCGAACTCGTAGCATTAGCCCCATTCTTTTTCCCATTCGGCCATGGCCATGGTCACACTATTTTCGCTCTCTTCCGCTTCCAGTTAAGTTAAATATTGTGCTACAGACGCGCTTATTAAATACATTTACTTAACTTGTTTACCTCCTATACTCCTAAGTGCATCCGGTAAGCCCACCGGTTAACCGAGCTGGCTAAACGGGTGAGCTAAACCCCTTATGCAATGACTTTTTTTTGTTGTTGTTTACAGTTTTGTTTGGTTTTCTTTTTCTCTCGTTTTTCTTTTTTCTTCTGTTGTTGCTGCTGCTTCCTTTTTCATCTTTTGTGTTATTTCTGTAGTGATAGAGTTTGATCTGTTTTTCTTTACATAGCACTAAACTACTTTGCGATTTGATTCACGCCATTGCGTATCGTTTGGATATTTTCTTTACTTTTTTTTTCTTCTCCTTTCCTGTGTTTTTTTCTTCTTCTTTTTTTTTGCTTAAGGTTGTATCATGTGTCTGTGTGTGAATGTGTGTTTGTGTCTTTTTTGTGTAGTGTTTATTAGCTTTATATTATACTTTAACTTATTATTTGTGTTTGCTGATTTGACGCATTTTTACTATTTTGTTCGCTTGCTAGACATTTCGTGAAACAGCACTTAAGAGAAGCATGTACGTGTATGAATGACGCGCAGTTTGTTTGATTTATGTTTATATTTTTTAAGCTTTTCTCTCTCCCCCATTTTGTTGTTGTTGTTGTTGTTGCCTTCTTTTCTTAACCCGAACGGAATACGGTACAATGTAGGTTTGTGGTAAGTACGTGTATATTTGTGTGTTTGTATTTTGTTGTTGTTGAGTTTTTTGCTTTGTTTTGCTGTATTTTGTTTTGTTCGCCCATTTTGATCCAACTAAGAATAGGGTGTTTTTGCCTTGACGCTACAATCTCATCAATTGAAAATGCCACCTACAGCACGATATGGTCTCCAACAACAAATGATTCGCTATTCCGCTTCGTCTAGACTGCTAGTGCTAGACTTTTGTTATGCGATGGAATTGGTATGCCAGTGGTATATATATGTATATGCGCTTGGGAGATGGGATGGGATGGAATGATATGGGTTTTTTTTACGATCGCATCTAAATGTAAATATCACCTTGTTTTATAGCTTCTTTTCCATTATTCTCTTTTCATTCGGCTGTTGTCCGATACGCTTCGTCCCTACGCTAACTGGCCACGTTGCTGCTGCACCACCATTTCCCCATTATCTAATGCAATGTTTTTTTTGGTTGTTTTTTTTTTGTTGTTTTTGTGTCGCTTCGGTCGGTTTGCCTTCGCCTATCGCGCACCTAATTGTACACCTGGCAGAGTCCTTGCAGTTTGGAGCGTTTGTGTGTGTGTGTGTGTGTTTATGGCTTTATGTATGTACGTGTATGCGTTTGTGTGTCTGTCGGTGTAAACATTATTTTAATAATTGTCTGTTAATTTGTTTTTCTTTTATTATTTTTAACAACACTCAACAAAGTATTCCTCCATCCGAACACTTACATGCACCGCTATTATGTACGTCCTTTTATTTCTTTTCACTGTTTATGTGTGTATGTGGGTCGGTGTGTTTNTGTGTGTGTGTGTGTGTGTTTATGGCTTTATGTATGTACGTGTATGCGTTTGTGTGTCTGTCGGTGTAAACATTATTTTAATAATTGTCTGTTAATTTGTTTTTCTTTTATTATTTTTAACAACACTCAACAAAGTATTCCTCCATCCGAACACTTACATGCACCGCTATTATGTACGTCCTTTTATTTCTTTTCACTGTTTATGTGTGTATGTGGGTCGGTGTGTTTATTTGTGTGTGTGTGCTTATGAATGTTTCGGTTTAGTTTTCAATTTTTTCAAAACACGAAGCGTTTGTATGTATACACACTGCACGAATGTTAACCGGCATTATAAGCCAAATCGACCGGATGTTTTCCCTTTAGTTTGGGTTTGCGTTTGCTGCATCTGTACCACTCACATATTGTTTCGCTTTTTGTTTTAGCTAGAATAACAAATAGAATACTTTGTTTGACGAAGAAACGTGTGACTTTTTTTTGTTTTTTGGGTTTCCTTTTTTCTTTTCTTTTCTTTTCATGTTTTTTTTTCTTTGATAACGATTAGCTAAAGTTTAATCCCCCTATTACGATACTGCGTTCGACTTGCCAATGCGCCCGCAATACCCATTACGGTTAAAGTGTATTAATATTTATACCCTACTATTTTACTCTTTGCTCTCACTTGCTTAAGTTGTGATTGTAACACTCGTAACGTACGGTTCAATACCACACACACACACACACACACTCATTCTCCATACTTGGGAGCAAGTTTACTTTCTTGGTAAACGAGATTGAGAAAACAAGAGCATAAATTAGAGCCAACAACAATCACAAAGCAAAACAAAACAATAAACAGGCTGCCCGGAATGCAGGAGCGATCATCAATGTTAGCAACTGTTGGCAATCGTTTGCATTGCAACATGGAAAGCGTGAAAAACGCACTGTACTCCCACACCCCTACACGTGCACGGTAAGGTGTGCGAAAACATAACGAAACTAAAAAGCCTTCCGGAGGCAAGTCCGTCGATCGCTTAAGAGGTAGCGCTTGTAACGGTAACGAATACCTTATCAGAGGTAAAATGGGTAAAAAATGTAACTTCCAGCAGTGGATAACAGAGGCGCGATCATCGTTTGTATCGTTTCTATTTCTTTCCTTTTCCCTCGCGAATACATCCATTCACAACATGGCGGTCGGTGTGCGTAAATTTGCAGCGGTAACACTATTAGCTACTAATTCTATGTATACTGTATTTCCCTCCTCCGACCATACGAACCGTAATCGATAGCTAAACATTGCGAAACAAAACAAATCAGTAGCGAATGTAACGACTAGAGACCGACTAGATCCCCAATTTTGAACGTCTGCGTGGAAAAAGGATCATGTGAACGATCGCCGTAAAAAAGCACCCCAAAGCTTACTCTCACCCCCATCTTTGTTTCACCCTATCGCTTCACTCGGTAACTTATAGTTATATACACTCAGGCAACAAGTCAAACCGTCAGACCGTTTCTTAACACTAGAACGACCAGAGTTTGACAATACGCCGAAGAAGTCTTCATTGTAATTTTTTTGTTTTTATGTTAAAACCTGGCCTGGCCGCATTAGACCAATTTTACCACGTAGCAGGCTAGTCAGACCGTGCGCTACGGGGGGACGGTCCGAATGAGATTTGAACCCGGTCCGGTCGTGTTGGGCCGTTAGCGCCGTTGCCAAATACACCACCGGGCCGCCCCATCCATTGTAAATTAGAAATAATTAAAAAATGATTAGAATTCGAAAACAGTCACTTTAACCTGATTGATTAAAATGACTGACTGTGTCTTTTTGCCACTATCAAAGATGTTTCAACCTTTTACGCCACCAAACACTTTATTTTGCATTTATCCTCACAGTTAACATTGTTTTTATGGTATGTAAATTGTTGTACTGCAACTGCGCATAAAAGTGCGGGAATCTAGTAATTTTATAACATTCTAGTGTCTTTTTTTATATTACTGACTGATTTATCCCATCGGTGCGATTATCTGCTCCTGCAGCTATTTAAAATATTTGCTGCTCTCGCTGTCTTTTATTAGAAACGCTTGGAAAATTATAGGAAGCATGCAGCAAAAGATTGATACCTTCATTTACATAAGTGGTACAGCTAGAATCTTCTCGTACGTCGACTTCCGGCGCAGTTTTCTTTATACTTTGCGCGTATTTAGCATTTCCG
This sequence comes from Anopheles rivulorum, assembly GCA_018908115.1. Taxonomy (NCBI): domain Eukaryota; kingdom Metazoa; phylum Arthropoda; class Insecta; order Diptera; family Culicidae; genus Anopheles; species Anopheles rivulorum. Next base: position 37,262 of record STHB01000007.1, read on the forward strand.
ACAATAAAACTAAGTTTAATATTTCTGCATCTTGTTTGTCAGTCTAATCAGACTGTTGTTGGTCGTTGTAGTGTTTAGCCATCGGCGAGGGTTTACTGCTGATCTCTAAACAAAACCTCAACAAATCAGCCTAACTCAAAACTAGTACGCATCTGACGTGTTGTGTGTGTGTGTGTGTGTGTATGTGTGTTCGGAATGTGCACGTGTATGTGTGTGAGTAGCTATTCAAATGGTTCAAACGTGTTGCTTACTGCTTACCCGTGAATGGGGAATTAAAATAAGAACCAACTACGCAAACGCTATTGCTACATTCTTGGTCGCACAACATTCGTATCGGTAAGCTACTGATCGTTGTGTTGCCACGGCCGTTGCTCCTTCGAAATGCTAGTTTGTCTCTGTGTTTGTAAGTGTTTGTGTTTGTTTGTGTGTGTGTTCTGTTTTAGTTAATCTCACTAGCTACGGTTTGTTTGTTACGGTTAGGGTTTGTTAATTTCTCTATTGTCGTCCAGGAAAAATTCAAAATACATCGGAGAAGAGCGAGAAGAAGAGAGAAAGTTTAGTGAGTGAGCATTGGAAAAGAGAGTGAGATAGAGAGTTCGACTGTTGGTTCTTCTTCTTCTTTTCTTTGTTTGCCTTTTTTGTGTATCCTTGTAACAAAGTGACTATTGGCGAGACGGGCACCTTACCGCATCCTTCGAATGGTTCTTTGTTTGTTTGTTTTTTTTTTTGGGTTTCTGGTTTTACGACTATGATCCACACGCATACACACTTTTGCTTACCACCTCATGCGCACAGCAAGCTTGGATAGCAAGGAACAACAATAAAACCGTTGGTGAAATGTAGCGCAAATGTGTGATTGTTTGTTTGTTTCCTTATTTTTTGTATTGGGAATGTTTTACAATTGTTTACGATCGTCTCTGGCAATCCTCTTCTAATATACGTTCTGCATTGTGTGTGTGTATTGCATGTGTGTGTGTGTATGTGTGATAATTTTGACCGTTTTGTGATATCACGTATCTTGTCGCCAAACCCGTCCAAACCTTACTAGTGAAGCCGAACAACGAGCCGGACGCAGAATCGAACGGTTGCACGCGGCTCGGAACGATAGTTACAATTAGGATAATAACCATAACAATAATCATAATCAAACGCCTGGGGTTATTTACCGCCCAGGCCGAATTTCATAAATATTAGCTCCTTGCCCTTGGACAGGATATCACCGCCCGGTGCCGCCATCTCCTGGATCTTGCCCATAATGTTCGGACCGCCGGGCTGCTGTTGCTGCTGCTGACCCGGCTGGCCACCGGGTTGCTGCTGCTGCTGCTGCATCGGTTGCTGCTGTTGCTGCTGTTGCTGCTGCTGTTGGCCGCCGCCCATACCGAAGCCACCGAACGGGCCGGACGATTGCTGTTGCTGCATCGGTTGCTGCTGTTGCTGGGCGGCGGGTTTCTTGCCGAACAGGCCACCGGTCGCGGCACCGGCCGCACCGGATAGCAGGTTCGACGCGTTNGGTAAACGAGATTGAGAAAACAAGAGCATAAATTAGAGCCAACAACAATCACAAAGCAAAACAAAACAATAAACAGGCTGCCCGGAATGCAGGAGCGATCATCAATGTTAGCAACTGTTGGCAATCGTTTGCATTGCAACATGGAAAGCGTGAAAAACGCACTGTACTCCCACACCCCTACACGTGCACGGGAAGGTGTGCGAAAACATAACGAAAGTAAAAAGCCTTCCGGAGGCAAGTCCGTCGATCGCTTAAGAGGTAGCGCTTGTAACGGTAACGAATACCTTATCAGAGGTAAAATGGGTAAAGAATGTAACTTCCAGCAGTGGATAACAGAGGCGCGATCATCGTTTGTTTCGTTTCTATTTCTTTCCTTTTCCCTCGCGAATACATCCATTCACAACATGGCGGTCGGTGTGCGTAAATTTGCAGCGGTAACACTATTAGCTACTAATTCTATGTATACTGTATTTCCCTCCTCCGACCATACGAACCGTAATCGATAGCTAAACATTGCGAAACAAAACAAATCAGTAGCGAATCTAACGACTAGAGACCGACTAGATCCCCAATTTTGAACGTCTGCGTGGAAAAAGGATCATGTGAACGATCGCCGTAAAAAAGCACCCTAAAGCTTACTCTCACCCCCATCTTTGTTTCACCCTATCGCTTCACTCGGTAACTTATAGTTATATACACTCAGGCAACAAGTCAAACCGTCAGACCGTTTCTTAACACTAGAACGACCAGAGTTTGACAATACGCCGAAGAAGTCTTCATTGTAATTTTTTTGTTTTTATGTTAAAACCTGGCCTGCCGCATTAGACCAATTTTACCACGTAGCAGGCTAGTCAGACCGTGCGCTACGGGGGGACGGTCCGAATGAGATTTGAACCCGGTCCGGTCGTGTTTGGGATCTAGCGCCGTTGCCAAATACACCACCGGGCCGCCCCATCCATTGTAAATTAGAAATAATTAAAAAATGATTAGAATTCGAAAACAGTCACTTTAACCTGATTGATTAAAATGACTGACTGTGTCTTTTTGCCACTATCAAAGATGTTTCAACCTTTTACGCCACTAAACACTTTATTTTGCATTTATCCTCACAGTTAACATTGTTTTTGATGGTATGTAAATTGTTGTACTGCAACTGCGCATAAAAGTGCGGGAATCTAGAAATTTTATAACATTCTAGTGTCTTTTTTTTATATTACTGACTGATTTATCCCATCGGTGCGATTATCTGCTCCTGCAGCTATTTAAAATATTTGCTGCTCTCGCTGTCTTTTATAAGAAACGCTTGGAAAATTATAGGAAGCATGCAGCAAAAGATTGATACCTTCATTTACATAAGTGGTACAGCTAAAATATTCTCGTACGTCGACTTCCGGCGCAGTTTTCTTTATACTTTGCGCGTATTTAGCATTTCCGACAATAAATAGTTTAATTAAAGTCCGACAATTAAAGTTTAATATTTCTGCATCTTGTTTGTCAGTCTAATCAGACTGTTGTTGGTCGTTGTAGTGTTTAGCCATCGGCGAGGGTTTACTGCTGATCTCTAAACAAAACCTCAACAAATCAGCCTAACTCAAAACTAGTACGCATCTGACGTGTTGTGTGTGTGTGTGTGTGTGTGTGTTCGGAATGTGCACGTGTATGTGTGTGAGTAGCTATTCAAATGGTTCAAACGTGTTGCTTACTGCTTACCCGTGAATGGGGAATTAAAATAAGAACCAACTACGCAAACGCTATTGCTACATTCTTGGTCGCACAACATTCGTATCGGTAAGCTACTGATCGTTGTGTTGCCTCGGCCGTTGCTGCTTCGAAATGCTAGTTTGTCTCTGTGTTTGTGTTTGTTTGTGTGTGTGTGTTCTGTTTTAGTTAATCTCACTAGCTACGGTTTGTTTTAGGGTTTGTTAAATTTCTCTATTGTCGTCCAGGAAAAATTCAAAATACATCGGAGAAGAGCGAGAAGAAGAGAGAAAGTTTAGTGAGTGAGCATTGGAAAAGAGAGTGAGATAGAGAGTTCGACTGTTGGTTCTTCTTCTTCTTTTCTTTGTTTGCCTTTTTTGTGTATCCTTGTAACAAAGTGACTATTGGCGAGACCGGCACCTTACCGCATCCTTCGAATGGTTCTTTGTTTGTTTGTTTTTTTTTTGGGTTTCTGGTTTTACGACTATGATCCACACGCATACACACTTTTGCTTAACCCACCTCATGCGCACAGCAAGCTTGGATAGCAAGGAACAACAATAAAACCGTTGGTGAAATGTAGCGCAAATGTGTGATTGTTTGTTTGTTTCCTTTTTTTTTGTATTGGGAATGTTTTACAATTGTTTACGATCGTCTCTGGCAATCCTCTTCTAATATACGTTCTGCATTGTGTGTGTGTATTGCATGTGTGTGTGTGTATGTGTGATAATTTTGACCGTTTTGTGATATCACGTATCTTGTCGCCAAACCCGTCCAAACCTTACTAGTGAAGCCGAACAACGAGCCGGACGCAGAATCGAACGGTTGCACGCGGCTCGGAACGATAGTTACAATTAGGATAATAACCATAACAATAATCATAATCAAACGCCTGGGGTTATTTACCGCCCAGGCCGAATTTCATAAATATTAGCTCCTTGCCCTTGGACAGGATATCACCGCCCGGTGCCGCCATCTCCTGGATCTTGCCCATAATGTTCGGACCGCCGGGCTGCTGTTGCTGCTGCTGACCCGGCTGGCCACCGGGTTGCTGCTGCTGCTGCTGCATCGGTTGCTGCTGTTGCTGCTGTTGCTGCTGCTGTTGGCCGCCGCCCATACCGAAGCCACCGAACGGGCCGGACGATTGCTGTTGCTGCATCGGTTGCTGCTGTTGCTGGGCGGCGGGTTTCTTGCCGAACAGGCCACCGGTCGCGGCACCGGCCGCACCGGATAGCAGGTTCGACGCGTTGGAGAACAACCCGCCGGAGGAGGCGGTCGTGGTCGGTGTCGGCTGCTGCTGTTGCTGCTGCATCATCGGTTGCTGCTGCTGTTGCTGCTGCAGGTGGGACTGTTGCATCATCGGTTGCTGCTGTTGCTGGTTGTTACGCATCTGCTGCTGCATCGGTTGCTGCATCTGTTGCATCGGTGTTTGCTGCTGCTGCTGCATACCGGTCATGCCGCCGACATTACCACCGATCCCTATCCCTTGACCGATCATCCCGCCTATCCCCGACATCCCCTAGAAAACCCCACCAGCTGCGTTAGTATGCGTCAGGAAAGGAATACATCGAACACTCGCTACTGCTGTACCCGCAGTCCCTCCCACTCCCATAACCCCACAACCAGCCCCGCGCAGAGAGTGACAGAGACAGAGAGATAGAAAATAAACAGACATGTCGACATACACAATTAACTGTCCAAAAATAGGGGAGTGTGTGTATGTATTTGTGTGTGTGTGTGTGTGTTTGTGCAAATTGTGTCGGTTTTAAATGTATCGTTGGTACTCCTGGCCGTAGTTAGTAGATACCTCAAGAAGATGTGTCTCCCTTCGTTAGCTAAAGGTAAGGTTGGCAGCTAGTTCACTCCTATCTGGTTCTGTTGGTTTAGAGTGAGTTCTAGAAACAAAACAAAATTCACCAAATCTAACTAAGACTGAACTAATGGAAAACAAACAAAAAGGCACTATATGAGAACAATCGTCACTCGAAGCAAAGGAAATGCCTCAGTGAAAGTGTTAGAACAACGTAGAAGTTAACTAAAGTCAGAACATTTCACTTATCCTGAAGCATTTGCTTCACGGTATGAGATGTATCAAACACTGGAAAATACCATGCCATCGCCATCGCCATCAGCTAGTGGCTGCATGGAAAGGCACAACCATGTTCTATACTCTAACAGACTTAACACGCTACGCAACGAGAACAGAGAAAATTGGTAGCAACTATTTGTTTTTTTTTTTTTCATTGAAACATTAACAAGAAAGCAGTTCACAAATTCAGTGAAGCTATGTATAACGGAAGTGCACTTACGGTTGCAAAGAAGTGTGACAATCAACGTAACCCGTTGCTGAAATATTACACATTACCTTCAGCGAATTCGAACGAGTGGAACGAGAGTACGAGACCGTGGTAAGCGTTTCCAACGTGAAAGTCAAATCTCGGAATTGGAACAAAATTTAACCGGAAATAAGAAACAAAGTATCAAAAACGGAAATGTTTAACCATTCGAAAGCCGAAAGCTAGGTGTAACTGTAACCTCTAACACCGAAACCGGCGAAACCGTTCTACAGTAAAATCCCTACCGTAAGCTTGAATCTGGTAAGTGTGAACGAACTGTCATACGAACTTGTTATGTAGGAAAGAAGGATTTTTCAAAAGCAAACGTAAACAAGAGTGGAGTAAGAAAGAGTACAGGAAAGTGAAAACAGTAGAAAACGCGATAAAAGTTTAGAACAAAGGAATACAGAACAGGAACTGGAAATAAAAATGGAAAGAGTAACTGGAAAACGAAAAAAATACGTAAATACTAAACTGGGAAAGCAATGGATGAAACAAACACGTAACAATCAGTATAAAAGTTAAATAGTTAACGAACGAAGGTGAAAATTTAAACTAGCGATCTAGAGTTTGGGTCTTTTTTTCGTGTGTTTTCCGTAGCAAAAGGTAATACCAAAACCGAAAAACACTAATCAAAACTAAAGCAAACGAACGTACTAATGGACTAGTTAACGTGCGTACTGGAAACGTACATGAACGGAGTATGACTTTATGGTGAGCTTTTTGTTCACTAAAGAAGGTGCAAAGAATGATTAAACAAATTAATGCAATCGGTTCGCTCGTTTTGTACTGCAGAGTTTAGCTAGCACAAATGAGCCTGTTGGTTCAAGTAGAGCTTTTAGCAAGCTTTAGGATATTGGAGTATTCGGGACATTGGATCACATTTCAAGGACACTAGCTACGTGTGGAAAAGGGGAAACGATGTGTCAGTAGGTAGCGAGTAGTAGACGTTCTTGGAAGTGTTCTTCGATTGCCAGCACGTAAGTTCGCGCACAGACCGCTTTCCATTAAAGTGCTGCAAAAGTATGCTGTCACATTGGTTCGACGACGTATTGGGAAGTTGAAGTGTGTACGGTTCTTGCGATCGAGCTGTTGCGCCGTAATCGCTTAAAATACGTGTCCTACAACTTTTCCAAAACTAAATGCAAGATATTAGGAATTCTGTACGTACTCGAGGAAAACCAATCAACGTTTAACAGTGAACCGGGAGCGAAAAAAAAAATGGAAGAAACTAGCTTCCCCGAACGCATGTAACAGGGTTGGGCTCATTTGCATGAAAATTCAATTTAAAACTTTCCCCAACTGCACTTGCCGACCCGACACGGCATATGCAATGGTTAGGGAAGTGCCACGACGCCTGCCAGTGCACTTGATTCGATTTCGTATGGATTGTCCGTGCTTATTTGTCGGACCCGGCCATCGCCACACAGAGAGCAACTGTTGGTACCATGGGTACGCGCNAAAAAAAAAATGGAAGAAACTAGCTTCCCCGAACGCATGTAACAGGGTTGGGCTCATTTGCATGAAAATTCAATTTAAAACTTTCCCCAACTGCACTTGCCGACCCGACACGGCATATGCAATGGTTAGGGAAGTGCCACGACGCCTGCCAGTGCACTTGATTCGATTTCGTATGGATTGTCCGTGCTTATTTGTCGGACCCGGCCATCGCCACACAGAGAGCAACTGTTGGTACCATGGGTACGCGCGTTTGCACTCGGGAAGAAATTTAAATTCAATTCCCGTCTTGCGCGGACATTCAAGGACTCAGGGCAAGCGAGTGCCGACTATTCACAATCACTCATTATGGTTGTGTCGAGAGATGGTACGCTCGCACCGTGCGACAATGCTGTACGCTTGAGTAGTTTAATTTCGCGTACCATGGTTGGTGGAAAGACCGGATAAAAATAGAACTGGTGCTGGTAGGAACAAAGCTGGGGTTCGTCGCTTACCGCCATAGAGGGAACTGCACAGTGAGAGATTTACAGTGACATTGTTGTTGCAAAGTTTTGCTGTACGTGTGTGTTTTTTTTTTATTTGCTATCGTAAAGGGAATGGTTCAACAGTTTTAAGGAAAATCAGATAGAATCTCTTCACATCTTCAGTATGTTACAATGCGTGTGCGTTTTCGATGGAAGATAGGATTTCGAGAAGCTGATACACATCTTTTTTTTTGTTTTGTTTTAAGTTCGTGTACGGACCACAATTGTGTTCGATGTATTTCGCTAGCTTGTACTATTCCAGCCTTTGTACACTGTGTTGGACTGTATTGTATTTTAATGGTTCGTAAAAGAAGCAATGGAAGGAAAGGAAATGTTTAACTAGATAAAGCTTCAATATAAACATATGAAAAAGAAAAAAATAAGTTAAATAATTAAAAATTTAATAAAATCATTTCAACAAAACTTGATAAAGTAATCGTGGTTGAGTGCCAAGAGGTCCTAATGACCCAGTTGACAATTGATTGCTATTTTGCAAAACATTTACATTAAAAACGATGGTGGAAACAAATTTGCAAACAGATTTTTTATCATGCCAGTACAATGAAAACACTCTAGAGGATCACATAAATGGATTCGATTACTAGAAACTTTATAACACTAGAGCACTTACGTTCTACGGATTCGAGAGCGAAAGACTGGCTATATCGACAGTGGGTTGGATGGATTATTTAAACCAGAACAAGCTTTGCAAAACCTAATTTTCAACATGTGCAGCAACTTGCTCATGTCACATTCAAACAATATTGCACAATATTGCTCTGTTCAATGGTATGAAGAATTTTGGTCTATAAGTTATTGCTTTAGTTGCTAATGTTATTTAATTTAAATTGCATGATCTCTCTTCCTAGTCCCGGCCATGCTAGTCGTGTACAAATTGTGTATCATAAATATTCTTCTGCTAGCCATTCACGCCACCATCATTATGACACATATGTGGGCAACGTGAACCACATCACCAAAAATCCATTATCGCGACAAAACCAAAAACCGGCGCTTAGTTAAAAGACTTCGACTTGCGACTAATAGCGTCGCAATCGATCTCACGCACACTGGCTGGCTGTATTGCGCTGGCTGTAATATATCCGGTTTCAAGCTGGTGCAAAAGCGATGCTTTTGCCTACAAGCGTTGCGAGCATTCGGGGCGCAGCAGTGCGGCAGTGCGTCGGTGGCCGTGGTGCGAAACGAGCCGGATAGATGATACCGACCCGAAAAGACAATTGACAATAAAAATTGATGCGACCCGCCTTCCGTTTTCGCTTTATTGAGCACTGGTCGCCCCCCCCCCCCCGGAGGGGGTAGAAGGGGGTGGAGGTGGATAGGGCATGGACAACGAGAATGAGACGAGAAGGAAGCAGAAGAAAATGTTGCGCTCCCCTACCGGGTGTAGCCACTTTCGGCGACTGCTGCTACTTCCGGCTGGTGGTGATATAGGTCGTGACGATATGGCTGACAGCTTGACGAATAGTGATGAATTGAGCGAGTAGGATCGCAAATAAATGCGTTCCTTGCTCGGCGCCTGTGATGCCCGATGCCATCCTTATCAACTGACACCGCGCGAAGATACGACAAGGTCAGGCTACTGCCCGAGCGACACATGACACCCGGGGGCCTCAGGGCTCAGGGCACAGTAACGGACGAACGAACCGGCCCATAAACATTGCCGAGAAATGGGGGACAACATAATCGAAAAAGACGATCATTGGGTTCGGTGCGACCCCCGGGCCAAAGCCAAATCATCTCGGGGAAATGAAATATCGTAAAAGAAAAGGCACGCTGTCTTTGCCATTAATGGTTTGTCTTTGTGTATTGCGCGGTAGTCCATCCCGGCTAGCATGGTGGTGTCGTGATAAATCGCATATTTCGTTGATGGAATATGCATCGGATGCTTGCAAACAGTGAGCATTTTTGTCCCCCCAAATCTCCAAATCTTTTATAAAACATGTCCTTTGCAATCTCTGCCTTTGGGAAATGGAACTACTTTGCTGGGACACAACTGCCTTAGCAATAACAGTATTGATTGCACAAACTGAACACAATCGTGTTTGGACTAGTTTCTCAGCGATGATTCTGATGAGTCTTTCTCAGTGAACGGCCACAATTCTTATTTTTTGGTGTTCCAACATTTTCAACAACACAACAAATGAAGCTAAAATTGCTCTTGTACGTTTCACGTAGGTGTTCCGTTGCATGTGTGGTGTCGTGTGTCCCTTGCATTAGCTGTACAAGAGTATCACCGTGGTAGTGGAACAAGAAACACGCGGACATTATGTTGTGTAGTATGGTGCAAACTTGGTAAAGGTGGGATAAAGGGTGGAACGAACGCCACTAGTCACTACGGTATCATCGATTTTACAACGCTACTACTACAACAACGCATCGCTACGTGTGGAGGAAAGAAAACGGTGTAACTGTGTTGTACACACAAAAGGAAAATGAAAATACGAACAAATGTTACATGGCACACCTGAGATACGAACAAATATAAACAGACACACATACAGACAGAGCCACACACGCACAAAAACTGACAGCTAGACAACGAAACACACTTACATCAATGTCTGTGCCATTTCGACACGACAACAACAGGTGTGATTATTCCTTTTTTTTTTGACAACTGTTGTAAAGGGAAAGCTTATTGAAGGCGACATTTAGCTACATGACCGGTAAGGACGTTTAAGGACGCTTATAAGGACTACTGTATACAAGCCGAACGTCATTGATGAAGAATTACGTTACGTTATACGTTTGTGCTAGTACTCTTTACTTAGCAAAAGAGGTTAAAAAAGTTTGGTTTAGAAAACTTGAGGGTAAACTTGCCAAAAGGTTTTGCAGAGTTAACCATGAAGGTTGAACTAAGATACAATACATTACTTGTGTTCATCCAGCATCCAATAAATAGTAAATTAAATTATGCTCGCAAGAGGCACAGCTAAACAAGACAAATAAGTAGATAGCATAGAATGAGAGAGAGAGAGCTAGAGAAAGAGACAGAGAGAGAGAGAGAGAGAGAGAGAGCGAGAGAGAGAAACAAATGGAAAAGAAAGTGGCAAAACGGACAAACAGGCAGACAAGTAGCAGACAGGAAGAACAGATAGGTTGACAGTGGCAGGCCAAACAATTAAATGGACAGCATGTTCACAGTTCTACCAGCACATAGACTTCCCTGCCCATGGTACCAATTGCGGTGTCTTCTGTAGTGGGTAGTCAGAGAGTAAGAGAGTAGTAAGAGACTCGTAAATGAGGTAGACGGGTTCGATTCCGGTGGTGTTAGTTTCTTCATATTTGCGAATATGCTATTGCACGTGGTCGTTTCAATGTGTCCGTGACAACTGGAATGCGGTATCTGTGGTAGCGTGATAGCATGGCTGTGGCACTGTTAATGTAATTGTATTGTTAAAATTTATTAAAATCCAAAATGCGGTTTTTGGTTTGCTTGATTTGCGCCCTTTTTTTTATGTGCTGCTGAGCGAATGCCGTGAGCACTGCAAGCAACAATTGTTTTCGGTGTATTGTTTCGTAAAGTGATCTATTTGAAGTGCATTAAATTTGGATATGTTTGTTTTCTGTGATTGACTGAGCTTATCATGTTTAGGGCAAACAATTTGAACCAAATGTTTTTTTTTAATTTAAACAACAGAGACTAATAAAGAGCTGAACAAAAAGGAAATGGGTGAAAACTCAAAGTGAATTGAGGTTTGTTACTAAAGGAATGCATGTTTGAACTTAATTTTCTTTTTAAATTGGACATCGTTTATGACACTACTTTTGCGTAAAAAAATCGTTCATTGCGTACACTATAAACACAACACTAGCAATACAAATGGGCCGTTCTTCAGGAAATAAAGTAAAAGCACAACACGCTGAGCATAGGAAAGTCATCTGGGCTTAATACACACGAATGTTAAAGGAAAGACACACTTCATTAGAAAGAAAGGACCATTTTTTACCATCTTTTCATAACTGTCAAGTCATAACAAAATGTGCAACAGGTGAGAAGAGTTTAATAAATGTCGAAAGTCGAACATCCAAAACAGAAAGTACACATAAGAATTGCATCCTATTCAACAGCGTCAACAATCAATAGAGAAATGTAAATTGTACGAGTTCGTAATAGAGTAACAATCAAACAATTTAAAGCATGAACATGAACATCTCGTTTCTCGACCAAGGTTACGTAAGGAGATAGATGTTGAAAACGAATGTAAGAAAACGTCATGGCGCATTCCAAATTGATAACGAAAACTGAATACATAAAAAAAATTCCGTACTAACAGCAACAGCAAAGAAGCTTTGATTGAAATGTTTATGGTAAAGAAACAGCTTTTCCTTCCAGATGAGCCAACAGGTGTGGCAATTACACTTGAAAACATTACTGGAAACAAACAGTTATCGATCAAAGGCAGCCATGTAACGAACCAAAGCAAAGATAGATGAGCAAGAATGACACACAAGTTCACTAAGAAGAGATCGAATTCGAACGGTATGATAGACTCGTTCGTGAAAAAGTTAACATCTAAGAGACAGAAAGTAGAACACAATGCAAAATCTTTTGTTTTAGTTAGTAAAAATATCGAAACGAATTGATTGGTAGGGGAAAAACAAGAGACAACAACAAACGCGCCCTTTTATATATAGAGAACTGAACTACATCGAATGCTAGTGTGACAGAGCAGTAAGCAATACAATAGTAACAGTAACGAGATGAATTAACAAAAAATGTAAAATAAAATAACAAAACTGTGACTAGAACGAGGATAAGGCAACAATAGAAAACGAAGAAAACCAAACAAAACACATTTCCTACAGCCAAACATCATGTTCTTGCTGCAACGGCAAAGGGTTTGTTAACGCACTTTTGTTGACCCTACGTAGCCTCTTTCTATGTTGCAGGCATGAGTGGTGCCTGTTATGTGGGTTTTGTTGTTGTTGTTGTTGTTGTTGTTATTGTTGTTATTGTTGCTTTAATGATGGGATTTTTGTCGAAATCAATGTGGTGCTTTGTTATTGTGTAGATGATTTTGCGCAGTTTATTTTTGCGAAACAAAACAAAACATAACATTGCTGTGTGTTAAAAATGTGAGTTTCTTTAATTCTGTAGCCGACAGTGGTTCCGTACGCAATCGACAGGGAACGCTTATTTTCTGCATCTCGCGTGGGTTATGGTGTAGTAGTAGGAGGAGGCGCAAGTAGCGAATGTTTCGTTTGAGGGGTTCGTTTTTGAGAGCTTTGGTTTTTAATTCGTTTTACGACCGCCTTTTTTCTTCTTCTGCTTTTTGTTAGGTTAAGAACAATACGGAGAAATGGAAAAAACGGAACAAGCGCAAGTAGAAAACAAAACGGTTTAATCATGAATTTCCGCTTCCGAAAGGTTATGGTTATGGCTAGTACATGCTGTACTATGCTTTCTATGCCATGTCTATTGGTAAGTGTGGCATTCGCATTTGGGTTTTTGTTTTTGTATAGCAATAGAAGCTGTGAGCGGCTTATGTCAGCCAAATGGGTGATGAAATTTACAATTAATCGCTTTATTTTCTCTCTGCCACCAGCCTGGAAACTGTGGACCGTGATTGTGTTTCGTCTTTTTCTGCTCTCTGTTTTTGTTCTTGTACGGTTAAAACTTGCACTTGCATCCCTTCGCATCGCTCAGTCTTCAGTTTGGAGATTGCGTGAGCTGCCGCCATTGGTGACTTTGGTCCACTTAATCTCAATTACTGTATCGTTTTTTCTTCTTCTTCTTCACTGACTTGACTCTTGAGTAGTAGTTACCTGGGGTTGGTGATCGGGGGCAGGGTGACCCATGTTGTCTAACAGTGTAGGGGAAGAAGGGCGAGCATCTAACAACGAACAACATAAAGACTTAACATTTACCACAGCAGAGCAGAGAAATTGTAAAAGATAAATAAATAGTGCAACTGTCTTGAACGGGAGCTCGATCAGGGTGCGCCATTTTTATCTCATGCAGATATTAACTTCGAACCCAACAATTCTGATCGTGCGATGCTTAACAAGCTGCGTAGTATACATTCTCAATTTTGTCCAAGTATCAGTATCCTGAAGCTCTTGTGAAAACCAACACGAAGCTCTACACTCTTGTCGGCACTCCCGTTCAAGATAGCTGCTTTAAGGGTTGGAATTATTATAATAAAGTGAAAAATTAGGAGTTAAGAAACGGAAGAAAACGAAAACATACAACGGAAGTAACAGAGTAAACGAAGGCAAATGTATGTAAGGTATTTTTTAGAAGTTTGAGAAATAGAGCAAAAAACGTGTCTAGTAAATAGTTTCAAATATTATTATGGAAAGGGAAAGAATTGGGAGCTTTCAAAGTTTTCATCCGGTACATATCAAAGAATGGCAAAATTCATATATTTATATTCATATGTATATATTTATATATTATATAAATAAATGTGAGTGTATGAAAAGCGATACAATGGAAAGTTGAGGAGAGAGAGATAAATTATGAGACAAAAAAACCGGAAGAGAAAACTATTTCTTCATTTGTCAAACATGATTAGACAGGATTTTAATAGAAGATATAAAAGCAAAACCAGGAGGCTAAGACGCCTCCAAAACCGAAACAAAACATAACACATAAGTAACACAATCCAGGCACACGAGATGCGATATGAGGGTCACTAAAGCCAGGTTAGGTTTAGAGAGAAAAGAAAGCCAACAGGAGACAATAAAAGTTGAAGAGAAAGTCAAACTATAGTAGTAATAGTAGTTGAAGTAGTAGTATTAGTAGTAGTACGATACAGGAGAGGAGATTGGTTGAAAATGGTGCGTACACTGAACATTTAAAGCTTTTTAGTTGATTTACGTTGAGGTTTGTTTTAGGTTGAGTGTCGAAACACGGAGTCATCGGGATCGTTTAGTGTTCGCTTTCCGCATGTTTGCTCGTATTGGTGTGTTAGCGTATGGCGCATCTAAACTATGATTTTAAAAGTGAAAACCGAAAACACTCTATCCAAACGATCTATAGCACTAACAATAGATCTGTTCTTGCACGGCATCCATTGCCACGATTGGAATGGGGCCGTTTGGAGACGAAGAAATAGTTGCTACATGTTTCCTCCTTGAACCACGAAGAAGGCAATGCGCAGTACGTAGTAAAGACATTAGAAAAGCAAAAATGAAAAGAAATCAAGCAATCGTGTACTGGTGGCAAAACGGAACAGAATAGCATCACTTTTCGTCTGTCCGTGCTTCGCTGTGGATAGTGTGCAGAAGGCGCTTGTTATGCAAACATTGCTGTTTTACTGCCCGGTTAGCATTTTAGGTTTGCTCTTTTGCACTGTTGCGGTTGTTGCATTGTTTTTTCAATCATTTAGGTGTTGGGTTTTTGTTTATTTTAGTGTTTTGAATTGAGAATTCCGTGTTACACACGTGGAACGTGGTCGTGCTATTTATTGATTATTGATGGTTTCGCAGTGTTGCAGTGTTTTAAAAGTTCATTCAAACACACCCACACACACGCTCACACATACACACTCCATCAATTGCTTACGAACAAGCTGCTGTCAGTTTGGAATGCAACACCCAGGACAACATCAAGCTTTACTCACTTAAAATGGTACAATCGATCGATCGAAGGTACAAGAGGAAGACGTCCCTGATTACTGCAGAGTTCGCCCTACACCATAAGAGCATGCACGTACTTATTGTTTGGCAAACCCATTAACCGCAATATGGGATTCAGTACAATCGACTATCGGCAAAGTGCTTTCAACGTGAACTGATTTAAAAAAGTAAAACGGAAACGGAAAGAAAGAAATAATGGAACACAATAAATTATGATTGTTGCGCGAATGGCGAAAGAATCGAGCTAAAAACTGATAAGTGAATGATACAGAAATCGTTACCAAGAAAGGATCAACATTAAACCCAGAATCGACTCGTGTAGCTAAACACTCAACAGGTGTGAACTTTCGTTGATCTGTCGCCGACTATTCCGTTTACTATTTGCTTTTGCTCTTGTTTCGCTGCTGCTTATGTAGCACTGATAGTGGATTGTAAAAGACTGAAAATGTTCAGTGTTTCTAGTGAAATTTTCCTTAAAACATTTTGATACTATTTCATTCCGCAATGAGATTATTGTTTGGTGAACAGTGAGTAGACTGGTGAATGGGGCAAATGTTGTGAGTTGAACCGGGAGGTTAGGAGATGGGTGGCATGAGGAACGCTCGAGGGTGGTGGTGGTGTTGGTTGGTGTATGTTAATTGACGCTATGAGTTGGCGCACATGGACAGACGAAATGATGGCAACGAATGGCCCGTAATCATCGGCTCCGGCATCAAATGGGCATGGTGCGGTATCACATGGTGGCGATGTCAATCCGTTTACGATACGAACAGTGAGTGACAATGTAGTGGAAACGTGTACATGTGTGTCGCAGTGAATGAGTCGAAGCGAAGGGACGATTCTAAACGAAATACACAGGAGGCACAACTCGGACGAGCAGATTCGTACGTAAAGGTGAGTGGATAATGTAGGACAGTAGCACTAGACATACGCTTCCGGTGTGGGACATACTATGGGTGGGTACTTTGTAAAAAGAAGATGAAAAGTGAAGCTGTTTTGTAGGAAACTAGACTCGTATTGTAGATGATCTTACTTGAAAAATTATAAGGTAAATAAAACGTGATGTTAGTGAAGAACAATTTGGCAACTGTTTTAGGATTTTTAGCGTGAACTCATGAAATTACAAGAGNATTCTAAACGAAATACACAGGAGGCACAACTCGGACGAGCAGATTCGTACGTAAAGGTGAGTGGATAATGTAGGACAGTAGCACTAGACATACGCTTCCGGTGTGGGACATACTATGGGTGGGTACTTTGTAAAAAGAAGATGAAAAGTGAAGCTGTTTTGTAGGAAACTAGACTCGTATTGTAGATGATCTTATTTGAAAAATTATAAAGTAAATAAAACGTGATGTTAGTGATGAACAATTTGGCAACTGTTTTTGGATTTATAGCATGAACTCATGAAATTACAAGAGCGAATGTAACAAAAAGTTGATAACGAAACAAAGCGAAATTATAAACAACTGAAATATGAACTAAACAATATGAAAAGGACAAATAGACAAATTTGTATCTCGATAGAAAAGCAATAGGTTCGGATGATATAACAAAAAAAACAACATAAGAATCGTTTAAATAAGCAGTAAGGAGAGTAGCAAAATTGAGCAATGAAATAATAGAAAGAACAGCGATAGAAAGATAATTGTAAAAAGAGTGTTCGAGAAAAAGAGTCCATGTGGAGCAGACTCAGAGCAGAGAAAAAGGATAGTAGCAAACAGTAGCGTAAACGGCACGGAATAGATAAAACGTGTAAAAACAAAACAAAAAATAGAAAATAAAAATAACAGTAGACGTAACTGAAACGTCGGTGGGAACCGGGATTTAAGGAGGATTGTAGGTACACAATCGAAAGTAAAGGTTCGAACACTACCGAAAAACGAAACGGGAGACGGAACTAGCTAGGCGAAACATACCTTTGCGTTGCGGACCCCGTTGGCTCATGCCACCCATGCCGCCCATCATGGCGTCCCGCGGTGGCGGCGGCGGCCCACGGGCCCCCGGTCCGATCCCTCGGCCGCGGTTGTTGTTGCTGTTGAGCGTGCGCTGGGCAAGATTGTTGCCGGCCGCGCCCTGCTGGCTGTACTGGTCCGCCGCTTCCGTGAGGAAGTTGGACGGCACCAGCCCGCGCACCCCGTCCAGCTCACCCATGTAGAAACCGTCCTCGTCCATATCGCCATACACTAGTATGACGGCACCGGTTTGGAAACTCAGTTCCACCTGCAGTGAGGGGGGAGTGGGAAAGAAATTGGGGTAGAGCCACATAAGTCAATTACGAATGCCACTACGGGATGAATTTTGCGTTCACTGATCTTGGTTGGCTTTAGCGCGCGAACGATTCGGTGCGTTCGAACGATCCGGCCGTGAAGGATGCGTGATCGGTACGGTTTTGTTCCCTGGCGCCAGCCTACGGTAGGACTGGCTGCCTAGTGTATGGTGGTGTGTTGCAAACGTTTTGGTAATTTGTTTTCTTTTGGCTTGGCTAACCCCAGTTTTCTGTTGTTGTTGTTGTTGTTGTTTTTCCCCGCGAGGAAAACACGGTCTCACACGCTAAGTCTAACTGAAGAAACGCTAGGCATTTCTCGCATGGAATATCGCTAGGTGATATAATAGATATATATATAAATATATATAAATATATAAATATATATATATAAATAGAGACAGAGAGATAGAGAGAGAGAGAGAGAGTGAAAGGTACTAGAATCGTGATTGAAAAGTCAGTAAGCAACCATGCAGCATGCAGCGTATGAAAGGACAGAACGGAAAATGGAGAACGAGAGTGTATGCCGTAAAAAAAACCGACACATGTGAACCGACAAAACGTTCAGCTGCACGTTACGATATCCGACATCGTCAAACGCGTCCCTGCCTGGAAGAATGTGAAACAACGATGTGTCTGCGTCTGTGTTGGTGTTGGCACGTGCCGCCAAACAATCGGTCTACGGTTGACAGCTAGCAAGCCAACAATCTACCTGCGCTACCTGTGTGAAAAGGGTTCGGTTTTGGGTCGTATTTGATGTGAAAGTGTATCCGCGTTACTTGGTAGCGTTTGGTCAATATGGTTAGCCACGGTTCGGCAACGGTGCTGGTAAGGCCGCTGCCGACCAACTCTCGTGCTGTGAGCAAAATGGTGTGACAAAACAGTGACAGTCTAGGGCCTCACCTCGGCATCCACGTTCGGGCTCAGCTCCTGCGGATCGTAATCGTACAGTGCGATCATCCGCTTCACCGGCATGTTGGCGTAGATGTCACCCCAACGCTCGCGGCTAATACCGCGCACCGACGGACCCACGCCGCCCTGCGCACCGTCCTCTATCTCCTGGACCATGTTGTGCGGTACGAAACCACGGCGGCCACGCAGCTCGCCCCAGTAGAAACCATCCGGATCCTTCTCACCGTACACCTGTTGTACGTGGGGGGTGGGGGGGGAGTGTGGGGGGGGGAAGGAATGAAAAAAAGAAAAACAACAAATGCGTCAGTAGTTGGCATCCACCACCCCCACCAGCGGAGGGCTGACATGTCATGGTTCCCTACCTTGATCGTGTCACCATCATTGAAGGGCAGCTCTTCTTCGCACGCGTCCGGATTGGGGCTCATCGTGGCCGGATCGTAGTCGAACAGCGCTTGGAAGTATCTCGGCTTCTTGGACGCTCCGATCAGGTGCGGCGGATACGGTTGCATACTTTGCGGTGTCATCTGCTGTCCCGGCCCAACGCCACCCTGCGCCATTCTTTGCTGTTGCTGCTGCTGCTGCTGCTGTTGCTGCTGCTGCTGGGTGGGCATCGGTTGGTTCGGGTTCATCGGCCGCTGCTGGTTGGGGTTCCGATTCATGCCCGGCTGTTGCTGCTGTTGCTGCTGCCCGGCCATACCCTGCTGCGATTGTCCCGGACCGGTGTTGCCGTAGTACTGCTGGTTTGGTCCTTGCGGGTTCTGCTGACGTCCGGTTTGATTACCGGCCATGCCTTGATTGCGATAGCCCTGGTATGGCAATGTGGCACGAAACGGGGCGGGA
>STHB01000007.1:61472-69482 GCA_018908115.1 Anopheles rivulorum
AAATATAGCTAGATCCCCCACTGGCAAAACTGCAGCACGAATTCAGAAACAAAACGTCAATTGTATATCATTGTATGTCTATGGTAAAAAAAAAGTGAATTAAAGGGCATTGTCACACTCGTACTCGATTCGTACGATGCCATGGTTTACAAGTTGTGATTGCTATAAATAACCATTGTTTGATAGCAGATAAAAAAATGAATATTTTTCTTTATTTTTAAGCTTTGCTTTATTAGAAGTGGGAGGTTTTTTTTATTCGCATGAGGATGGCCAGGCCGTATATCTACAAGTGGATGGTTAGGTCAACGTCCAATCTCTAACCACAGTAGATAAAAAAAAAATACAATAAAATCATCAACAATATCACCGTGCCTATAGTATTCCCATTCATTACTGTCACGGTCGGTTTAGCTACGAACCCATGGGATTTTGCACTGGGTAACCGTTCCCGCGATTATAGAACTAGGCAGGGTTACTCAGGATTGTTTCAAATCGGACCCTTGCTTCGTACATTTTATCACATTATGATAGAGAGTCTTTTATGTCATACTTGTTTTTGTTACAGGTGCTTTTATCATCGTTCCAAGCGACGCTAACTTATAGACATGGTACATCGAGCAACAAGGGGTAGCATAGGTGACAGTGACACAGATTACACACGGTGGTGAAGGTGAGCTGAGACACAGTTTCGACTACTATGTTACCAGAAAGGATCAACTAGCGAATGTCGCTGGTACGGTGGTGTGTTTTTTTGCTGTGACATCTGTATTAACAATCGAACAAATGAATGAATGGACGGACACTAGGGTTGGGGTAGAAAAAACAATTGGGCAACATATTATGTACACAGAAATCAGATCATCAGAGAAAAGTGGGTGCTGAATGAGTGTGGCAACTGATAAAGAGTTGTTGATCTTGAAATGCGGAAGATGAGCTGCATTAGCGTATGAGATGAGCGATAGGAGAGGAGTGAACAGTGATCAGTGGGATCGGAACAGATAGATCGGAGGGACACTCATCGGAAGGATTAGTGATGGTGCCGTGAGGAACCCTGTTTTCAGGGTACCGGAGGTGCTACAAATCGTGTGTACTACCGAGCAAATAACATTCATTCCATTCACGCATACTAAACTAAGTACAGTAGAACGTCGATTATCCGGCGGGTGGATTATTCGCGAATCAAAAACAAAAAAGACATTTGATCATCTAGTAATAAATTTTGTCAGAGTTAAAAAAAAAAACATGCTGCCTGTAACAACTTTACAACTGTACAGTACTTGGAATAAAGTAAGTACTTTAATTGTTAGTAACCAATTTAAAATCATGTTCAACGAATGATTCGATGTTAATTTTAACTAAAATGTCTGATTAAAATTTATACGGCTGCACCATACATCATTGGTGAAATTATTATCCTTGCAAGTCACTTAACCGGCGTACGGCCGGTGCAAACTTGCCCGGATGAACAACGTTCTGTTCTGTGGAATAAAAATAGCTGGAGCAACGCTACCAGCAAACCGATCGTACGTTATGTTTTAATTGCGTTGTTGTTTGTTACAGACAAACAACAGACGGCAAAGCAAAAGGGGGAGCGTACTCGATACGGTGGGCTGGTAAGGCTCGTTGGACACTGGGTACGCACGGTACAAAAGACACCAACACACACACACACAAAGAAAGGGAGAGAGAGAGAGAGAGAAATTACTGGTGGTGGCATATTTACTTGGTATCATTGTCGGTGTGCTGTCCGCCGACTGTGAGTCACGCGATTTGGTCCGCACGGTGACGGCTCGCGGGTTTAGCCCGACCAGCTTGCCGATATCGATGAGGGCATGGTCACCGGTCGGTGAGTCCACATCGGTTACCTTTTTACCGTCGGCGTACACGGCGTAACCGGTGACCGGGCCGGACGACGGTGGGCGCGTTACCGGTTGCCAGGTAACGAGCAGTGTACCGTCCTGTGGTCCCGCCTCGACTTGGATCTCCTGAGCGGAAGTGGAGCACGCGTTGGAAAAGAACACGGGACAGACAGAGTAAGATAGAGAAGCAATAGAGTCAGAATGTGACGGAAGGATAACCGATAGCAAGAGGATAATAATGCGTAACAGAACATAAAACCGATCGGATGAGATGAGGTGTTTGGGGCAGGAGATGAGAAGGGAAAGAGAGAGAGAGAAAAAGAGAGAGAGAGAGAGAGTGAAGAGGTCAATGCAACGATCGTTGTGAGTGCTGTTGGGTGCGATGCGGGCGAACAAGCATTACCTGTGGTGGATCTGGCAGTCCTTTGGCTAGAGTGCGGAAGTCGGTGTACGCTCCGGGCGCTTCCTCTGGCGGTGGCCCTGCTGGCGGTGCCTGCTGCTGTCCCGGCGCCCGCAGATGCTTTGCACGCACCGTGACGCGGTACTGTGTGCTTGGTGCAAGTCCTGCGCGTTCGGATGGAAAGAGCCGGACACGGTTAGTGTATACACGGCTGTTGGCAAAATACAACGATTGGTCGCGAGACCGTACGTACCCGTGATGGTGTGCCTGTAGACGCCCGGCTTTACCGTTCGCACCTCCACATTATTCACGCAGACCACGTGCTGATGGTTGGAGTTCGCCGGCAGCCAGGAGATGACCGCACTCGAGCAGGTAATGTTGGTCGCTCGCACAGCCGACGGTCCTAGGTGTGCTGTGTCGCGGCCGATGATCATTGTGCAGGCGGCGTCACGCGACGTTCGACGGTTCTGCGTCACGCTACGCACACTGATCCTGTGCGGCTGTGGAAGAACAAAAAGGACCAACACATCGCCAAGTGAGTGTGTGTTTGTGTGGTAAACATGGGTTGCAATGCGTACCCGGTTGGAATCGACGCCTTCTACCAGGGCCCGGGTGCGTTCGGTCGCCTTTACCGTCACCTTGAGTACACCGTCCACGTACACGTGGTAGCTCTCGATCTGATTGCACATCGGTGGATCCGGTTGCGACCAGCCGATCAGTACGCTCTTGTTTAGCTGCCGCTCCAGGGTTAGGTGCTTCGGTGCAGGAACTAACACGGAGAACATTAGTTCGGCGCCAGCTGTCAGCCACAAAAAAAAACCGGTGTGGCAAGAGAAAAACGGACACGAAGGGAAAGGACAGAGACCGAGGACGATAGTGGAGTGGACAACCCTTTCGCTCACGACAAACGCAAACGCAAACGGAACAATCGAACATTCTCACATGTAGTACGTACGAGCAAATAGAGAAGAGGCAGAAGCGCACTAAATCACACACTGACGGATAGAGAGTTAAAGGTACAGATACAAGAGTAGAGAATGCGCAATGCCTTAAATTATGCAAATAAAAAAAAGAGGAAAGCTAATTGGTGTAAAACGTTCACAAAAGAAGGCACATCCTCTTTATAATAGAACTATATGCATCACTGTTTGTGCTTAGTGTTTTATTGTTGCACAGTTTTCACTGCCTATTCGGAGAATCCTTTAGACTGGTTTTTTTTACTTGATACTGCTTATTTAGTATTAAACCTGCCTGACCGTAAATTTTGGTTCGGTCACCGTTTGAGCTATTTCGTCCCGCTTTGATCATGATCGTTTACGCATCGATCTTCTTTTTAAATCCCAATTTACGGAAATGGTTTAAAATTGTTTGGTGGTTGATCGTTAGCTCCAAAGCGAACTGTCTGTGAGCGATTTTTTGGTGTAATTTTATCGAAATTTCAACTTCAGACAAAAAAGCCACCCCACCCCACCCTACCATTCTTTTACACAAATTGGACACTTGAAGGCATTAAAAAATAAATTGTCAATTTCGATCGATGTTAGAAAATAACATCAAATCACAACTTGTCCACAACCATGTCAGCGACACAAAGTCATTTGTTTGAAATATTGTGCATCGTAACAGTGGTAGTAACAGCTTGATCGATGCAAACCCCGTAAACGCCGGTACCCGTTCTGCGCTAAACGATCTCCGAGTGACAAACTCTTCATTTTTTACCCATTCTTCTTGCCCGTACACCGTCGGTGCGCATCGGTGCGCAAACGATCATGCAAACGGTTTTGATTTCCGACATTGCCACAAGACGTTCCCTACGCAGACATCAGGCGTAGAAGAAAAATGGAACACATTTCCAGCCGCACACCGGTTTCATTTCGGCGGGATGGGGCTTAATGGTTTGGTATCGTTGCCCGGTTCCGCACCGCGATATATGGCCGGATGGCGTGTAACATGAAAAATGGTTATCTTCCGGCTAGTGAGCACCACCTGATGGGTACCGATCTGTTTTGCATCGAGTGTATCTGGTCTGTTGGGGTCCGCTAAGGGATGGCAAATGGCAATTTGGGGTTGGGCTCGATTGTCTCGTGATTTGTATAGTGTTGCCATTTTTTTTTTCAACGCCCTTCCGCTCCTTCTCCGCCAACTTCTTCCTTCCCTTCCCTTCTCGGCGTTTACAGCTGTTGAAGAGCTGTTGGTATGATGGCTTAAATGTAAGATTTATTGCAAGCGCTCCAAAAATAAAAAAAAGTATCACCACTACAAAAAGGTGCCACTCGTGCTGCGGTTTCGTGCGATCACTTTCACCTCGACCTCGTGCTACCCTCTAGAAGCTCGCGCCATGTTATAAGGTCGGCCATATTGGGCGACACCATACTGATGCGACGGTGCAATGGTGGTGCTGCCAGTGGTTTTAAAGGGTTTGTTTTTCCTTTTTCTTTTCTGCTTGCTCGTACTGCACTACGCTTTGTTTCCGTTCCGACCAGGCACGATTGAGCGGGCGAGTGCGAGCGTAACATATTGTTCCGGCAAAGATAACGAGCAAAAAGCGAACCGTCTCACGGCAAACCGTGTATAAAAAAGTACACGAAAAAGCGGCCCAGGGATGCTCGGTGCTGTTACTGTAGCGCGACGCATACGTGACATCATGCGGGCTTGCCATATGCATACCCCGCACTGGTGGTGAGTGGTGAGTGGTGAGCGTGGAGCGAAAGGCAAAGAAGTAGCGCGCGGTGGCAGCTTTTGTGGCAGTCAGACGTGAAACTGACAGGAAACATGCACTGACAACTAGCACGCGATTTAGGGTACGGAACGGGAACGGGACTCAGCCAACCTCCGACCAGCTTGCAGTGACAGGAAGATGTAAGGATACGGACTAGCAGAAGACAGTTGAGCCGGTAGTGACATGCCCGATGGACACCGGGAGGGTTGAAGATTCTTTTCTATACCAGATTTTTTTTATTGCTGTTTTAGGTTTCAGCAACATACGAATAGGGACAAAAGAAAGTGTGTGTGTGTGTTTTTTTTTTGCACAATCCAAACGAAATGGCTTTTGCACGTTTTCATACTTTTAAAAGAAGAACTGAGCCTCCGAGCGCGCGCGCTTTTGTGTGTGTGTGTGTGGAGAAGAGTGTAAAATTCCAATTATTTATCTGTCGTATTCAACACCTCGTTCTTTCAACCGGAAAGGATAAAGGACACGAGACATGAAGGTGGATCCACACGGCACTGTTATGGTTAGGTGTGTCGTGTGGTGTTGATGGCGTTACCTTCTTTCCAACGGATCAACACGCACGGGTCCTCCGTTTTGAGGCCTCGAGAATACACACTCACACACACGCCAATATGCAGAGCGAACCTCGTGTTGTTGATGCTGAAGGATCAGGTGGCAGTAGCCATGCGTACGATTGCTACGAAGTTGCTGCGTTCTTGGAAGGAGTCACCAACGGCTTGGCCGTATGTGACTGTGACGTCAGCGTTGTGATTGTTCGTGTTGTATGTTTCGTATGTAACATGTATCGCTGTATCGTCTAGTGTTGAGTGTTAAGAGTGGCTCGGTCCCTCAGTTGCGCGTGTAATATTATGCGTGTGACAAACGTTTTCGCGTTAAACAAACGAGTGCAATAGCACAGCCCCTTCCATGAAATTATACCGCGAGGTGATGCCATGGGAGGAAGCATTAAGGCAGGAGGTGATGCCATGGGAGGAAGCATTAAGCAAGCAAGGAGAGTTTTTGTACTGGGTAAAAATCCCATGTCGCCCCTAGTGATGTCTTTTGAAGATTTTAAACTCCTTGTCAAAAAAAACACACACACAATTGTTCGTGGATGCTCGAATCAAATCAACATTCGAAAGCGAATTGCAGAGAGCTTAGGCTGATGTTGTGTAAATTTGGAGGAAACGCTTTTCTACCACTTTTCTACCACCACACCTTGTGCTTTTGCCGCGTAGGATTGTACTGTTTCTGTCTAGGATTCATTTTTCGCTTTTAAGCTGAAAAAAATTGTCGCGCAACTATAATTAGGTCATTCTAGATCCAGAACATTGTCGCATTGGTTGCGCGCGCACGCATGACACGATCGTAGTACGATGCAAGTTGCGCATGCTCTAACGAAACATGCCCGAAGAGCTCAGTTACCTCGGATATGGTGTTAGTAGCGAACAGAGAGTGTAAGGAAGGAATTCATCGGAATTCAGGAATTGCACCGTCTCGTGTTTGCCTTCACCTGCAGTGAATGGGCTATCTGCAAAAAGGGGATGTTTGTGTTTATTAATTTAATCCCCATAGCGTTCCCGTGCGTGGTAACGTGAAATTGAGTATTGTTCTAACGTGAAGCATGAAACGTTGGTTCCAAACAAAACGGTTTGATCGCCACACGAGCTGAATGGATCATGCTTTTACTTGGTAAAACATTAACTTGTAAAATTGTTCGTCCAGAAGGTCATCACAAATCTGTCGAATGAGTTAAAAACGCAATGAACGCCTGAGCTGTGTGTCAGCGAACGCGCTGACGTCCGTGGGATGTCTTGTCACGTGGAATTTAAATTAATAACCGAACTTTGCACGGTTCTGTTCGTACATGTGTAAGGAAGTGAATGTTGAGCTGGTTTTGCAGCAGGAGGTGAAAACTTTTCACCGTGACAACGAGCTTCTTCCCGATTCACGGGATATTTCAAGGATAGTACAAGCAGGCTCGGCCAGTCTACTGATACACAGCTCAGGCACGTGGCACACATGTTACTCAACCGATGTGTGCTTCCATTTTGGTTGGAGCTTCTATGTAGTAAATACAATCAAGATATAAAAAAAAGCAAGAGTAGAACTTTTGCTCCGTCGACTGGAAAACAACAAGGAAATGAAATATTATGCCACGTCAGCTATAACTATGATTTGTTTCCGAATTATTGGGTAAAAACAGTTTCATCAGTGAAACAAATTCGATGCAAAATAAAAGAGCAAAAATAGCCCCCCGGCTCCCAGGAGCAGACAGCACAGTGTGCATCCCAGTGAAGTAACAGTTTGTGGCATCACTTCCCACAAAAACCACTGGAACACTGAAGACCCGGTAAATAAAAATAGGACGCGCTAAACTTTCCAACCTTAAACCGTCCTGCAGCATTTTTAAGGGGTTTGATGTAAAGGCAAATAAAGTTTTCCCCTGTCCGGGAAGGATGTATGGGCTGTTTTCGTTCATCTTTCCCATTGGGCAACAAAAAAAAAAAAACAGTCGGTTACGTCCCCAAAAAGTCTGACAACTTCTTATGCAGCTTGAGTGTGTGTTTGAATATTCATCCTTTTTTCTGTTTTGCTTCTTGCATGTACAAACGCTTTGCTGGTGGATGTGTTTGCCATTTTGCTGGAACCAAGCCAAACCAAAACCTACCCCATTGTGGGCGACGGCGAAGAACGAATAGAATAATGAAATTTTTTTTTGTTGTGTTGTTGAAAAAAATAAAAGCTTCCAATGGCATAGTCTTGGGTAGTGAGCGAGTGAGGAACTCAATTTCTCCGCTCACCTAACTGAGCACGCTCATTGCGCTTCTTATTCAAAGTCAGGTAGCTGTTCACTGAGCGAGTTAGCAAATTTTGTTGGAGATTTTAAGTTTGACGACTCATTTTATTCCAAATGCTACTACGGTTCTAACGTTGACTAACAGATGGTGCAAGTGGTATTCTAAATTGACCGTTATCACTAACCCCCACGCTATTAAATAGCAGTTTCATGGCCCATTTTAAACACAACCAAGTGCCAG
>STHB01000007.1:71934-91637 GCA_018908115.1 Anopheles rivulorum
CGGAAAACTATCACCAACTACGCTCGTCGTTCGCAGTTGGATGCTGACAGCCTAGACAGCCAAAAGCCTATTCGTCCGTGCTAGGGCAAATCAAACCCTTAGTTTGGTGTGTGATCAAACGAAGAGGAAACAAAAATAATAACACCAAAGTGAAGTGAAAATTCTTAACTGTGCGTCAAAACGGTCCCCATCGCCGACCGACCGACCGACCGACCGAGCGATCCGAAATAGGCTGAATTCAAATGAGGATGGAAAAATGTGTCATGAATATGGAAATGTGCTGGCGCTTCGTGTGGCGCGCGCAAAGCATGATGCCCAGAATTGGCAAGTCAGACAAACCATACAACCATACAAATATTTGCTTATACAGAACGAGTCGCTTTCCTTTCTGTGTGCGTGTGCGTTTCGAGCGAGCGACACACGCAACGCGATGACCGCTATGGGTAAGTAATTGTGACACCAGCTCTCATACGGTATACGAGATTAAAAATTCCAATGAACAACATGGTATCAATGCAGAAGCGGACGGTTTGTTCAGCGATTATTTGACACATAAATTCATAATGGAATTTGTGTTCGTGGTTGCACTGATGCTTTGCAATAGGCGAAGGTATTCAATAGATTGGTTTGCTTCACAAAGAAAGTGGTTAGATTTCTTGTATTGTGACTTGTGACATGTTTTATTAGTAGTTAAGATCGTTGGACGAGGAACACTTCTATTAGTTTTCGAGAAGATTGTACTATGAATCAAAAGTTCCTATATTTTATAGTGTTTAAAAATATTTTCTAAAATACTTTGAAGCTGCTATTTAAGCAGACCAGCAAACTTTGTAAATCTCGTCAGATTAAACAAATATGGACAACGACATTGAAATCATGATTCTTACCGTTGGCACATTCGACAAACGTTCCGACTTACGTTCGGTGGTTTAAATCGACATGGTTTGGTTGAAATATTTGTTAAGCAAATATTTGCCAGCAAGTGCTTTGTGTCTACACCGTGGCACATCACGCACCGCACCAATCTGCCCGTCTGCAATGTTTTCCCCCTTCTTACAGGGCGAAAATTGTGATCATTTCACAACACCAGACATCCAGGAAAAACGCTCTTCACGATTTCCATCAGCGCGTCATGCGACCGGTAGAAAACTCATCGCAATCACCGAACCAACCACTCATTCACACACTCACACACGCTCGGTACACATGGCAAGCCAAGCACGCACTGGCACCTATACACGTTTAACACGCACCAGCCAACGTACCTTTTTTGTACCCTGCCGAGCCAATTCAAAGCGAGGCTGGTTAATTAAATGTCGTTCGGAAGAAAACTACTCGCCAAGCGTGGTGGCCAACAACTATTAGCAGCCCGTTTTCGGCGTATGTACACAGTGCGTGAGTAGTTTTGTGCGAGAGATTTCGTCCCGGGGCACGTGCTACATTCGTACCGGACGGTAGCTTTCCCTCGACTGAGCTGGGTTGCGTTTTACGAGGCGAAAAAATATATCCTGTGTGTCGATGATTTTTTTTTTGTTGTTATTGCTGCTACTGCTTTTATCAACAAATCGGACACGTTTGGCCTCGTTTAGAGGTTCGTGAGTTAAAGCGCTTTTTGACAACGAGAGTAAAAAAAAAGAAGAAGAAGGATACATTGACAGCAGAGGCTCTGGTTCGCCATGGTGTGGATCTGTATTAGGGAAGTCCTCTGTATGCAGAACCAACGTGCGTCATAAAGTTAGTGGTGTGCGTGTGATTTTAGCAGCATCATTTGAACACTGCGTTAGCATGGGACAACGTTTGCAAACTACGACAAGGAAATTAGAACATCCAGGTCGAACAAGAGTGTATCGAAATAGGTTATAGAAAGTATCTCTGCATGGTAAGCATTTATATTTATAAAAGTGGTTTGCTACAAAACTGCCCAAAATTTAATATTCTTCAACTTATGCCCAGATCGTGGATAAGGTATTGTTGACTTTTAAATAAAAAGGATGTTGAAATTGTTTGTGTTGTCACCAAAATCTTCATTATCCGGGCTTATCAGGAATCGAACCAGGACGGTTAATACATGCATCTGGTTTTGTTGATGACATATCAACAAACAATACAATACAACAATATCAAGCAATGTGATGTTTTGCTTGGTGGTTTATCGGTGCAGAAGAGATCTGTCAACTTTGTTCGAAATTGAGCATATCATGAACAAAAGATTTAATTGCGTAAAATAGTATAAAGTAATACTTTACTTTTTGCTCCAACAAACTTTTCGATAAAATACAAGTGGAATGAATGAAATTTATCATGACAGGAATTTATTTGTATATCTTCTGTCGTTAAGTATTTTCTGTGTGCTTTACTCCACTTAACTAAAATCGTTATTTTAATGCAGCAAGGGTTAATGTTTCTGACAAATTATTGTTAAACATAGCAAACAATCTTCGTTTTTTCCCCATTTCGTGTCCTTCAGCCTGCAACTCTCATCTGGCATATTTAGTGCATTATTTCCTCACACCGNGATAAAATACAAGTGGAATGAATGAAATTTATCATGACAGGAATTTATTTGTATATCTTCTGTCGTTAAGTATTTTCTGTGTGCTTTACTCCACTTAACTAAAATCGTTATTTTAATGCAGCAAGGGTTAATGTTTCTGACAAATTATTGTTAAACATAGCAAACAATCTTCGTTTTTTCCCCATTTCGTGTCCTTCAGCCTGCAACTCTCATCTGGCATATTTAGTGCATTATTTCCTCACACCGGCACGAGCAATAAATGGTCACAAATGCGTTGTCAGAAAGTCATAACCAGCGTTCATTAAAAACTTAACAGCGCTGCCGGTGTGAAATCTTTATAGCAATCAGCGGCTCATTAACTGCAGAAGAGTGCCTTTAATCATGCCGAAGGGTGGTTTTTGGGAGCTTTACACCCCGAAAAATGGATCCGATTGCTCGCACCCCTACGCTGGCGGATGAAAGGATGTGCCCTGCGGAAGGTTCAAAATTGGTCCAATCTTGAACCACATGTTTAACTTTACGACAACAAACAAAAGCGACCTCGATGCTTCATGGGAATGTGTTGAGGATTGAGTGACGTGACCAGAAACCGTTTGGGTTGTTTTTGTACAAAAAGGCTTCAGACAGCCACACTCTCATGGGTAAAGGACAATAAATGCAAGAGTTATGGAAAAAGCGTCCGTCCCATGGAAGCGAATCAAGAAATGGCTTCCAGGCTGGACCAGTGTGATAACGTTGCATTATTTGATGAGGTTGAAT
Source organism: Anopheles rivulorum (assembly GCA_018908115.1). Lineage (NCBI taxonomy): Eukaryota > Metazoa > Arthropoda > Insecta > Diptera > Culicidae > Anopheles > Anopheles rivulorum. The sequence goes on from STHB01000007.1 coordinate 75,209, forward strand.
ACACGATTGATATTGGACAACGCTTTCTATCGGGGATTGGATTGAAAACAGCTTGAAAAAGGGATGTTTTCATTTCGTGTTGGCGATTGTAGCCGAAAGGGGTGTTTCGCTTGGTGCCAACTGAATCAAGCTCCCTTTAATGGTTGGTGTCTCTTAAGCCTTGGGACGCTGCACGTTTGTAAGAATAGAGAATGATTCAAATATCTCGTGGGACACGTTTACCTTTTGGCCGACAGCAGAGAACCAAACAACACACACACACTGCAGCGAAATCGATCGCGGCCGCTTGTGCTGGTGAGATAGCTGTTTATCCGGGCCAAAGCTCTCACGAATCGACCAGCTGAACCCAGTGAACCGGACGGCGCCATTTCACATGCGACTCGAGACACACGGGCACATGTGTTAAAGTTTGGAAGTATTTCTTTATATGTGTGTGTGTGTTTCTTTTTTATTTTGTTCTGTCGCTGATTTGCCAGCGTCGTGGCAATGGTCCCAACGGTACATGGTACGCACGCCGAAGGATAAACGGAAATATAAATCAAAGCGCAACGCTTCGCGTCCGTACCATAACAACAAACAATTTTTATCACACTCCAACGACGGCCGGAAACGTAGCAGGATGAAGTAGCGTTACAACCGCTTCACGACAAAGCAACACAAATGCGTGTGGATTTGTAGCGGCATGAACCGGCCTGAGTGCCAGTGCCTTAGCGACTGGTAGAAACTGGTTTCGTTTCGGTTGCGTCGGTATCAGCTGGTACCCGTTTGCGAAATCGGCGTCGGCATGCATTACAAATCATTACATTGTATCGTGCTGTGGGCGTCATTGGGTGGCGGTTATTACATCATCCTATCTTATGGTGCGGCATCCAACGTGGGACGTGGGGAAGCAGTATGAAAAACGATTTTGGCCTTGCTTTTTTCGTGCTAATGGGTGTAAAAGGGTGGTGAGCCGGCCGACCTTGGCGGGCAGAAAATGTTGATGTACGAAGGATGTTTTTATGTACAGCCTTGGTGCTATGTGTATGTGAGTCAGTTTTTGGGTAAGTCAAGGAAGAAGAAAAAAAAAAACACCGAAGTCGACTAATTGTTTTCGGTTGTGCTAAAAACCCCGTATTGAAATGATGATGTTGAGTAGAAAATGTTCGTGAAGGAGAGTAGGACGTTATTTATTATGTATTTTGCCCCTTCCACCGGCAATTTGCACTGGCAAAAGCTAATGCAGGCAGTAGCCTCAAACACTGTCGATTTGGTCGATTCGAGATTTCTGTAATGAATCGCACGCAATTCCATTCCTTCCACAACACACCATCCGCGATCGTTCGCTTTGGCTCGTTGTTTAGATTTAGGTCTTTAATTGAGACGAATGATGAAATCGTGAGTCAGATTTTCCATCCAATAAACCAAGTTTCGAGCGTTCGCCGTGGAATGCTGCGGCGAAAAGACGAACCGATTCGCACGCTAAGTGGCATCCGCTGGTACAGCCGTGAGCTGTCGGGAAGATGCTGAAAGTGTATTGATGTTTAAAGCCTGACCATAGCCACCCGGTGGTCCACCCGGCCGGATGCTTGTTCTATAATTGATTTTATTAGATCTGCGCCATAATTGAAAGAAACAGGGCGGACGTAGTGGGTGCGTCTGTTTGCTGGTGTGCTGGTCGCATCTTTGCGGTTCACCAGCAAAACGGCCGAATGATGGAAGAACATCATCGGTCCAACGGACCGTGCAGCTGGCGCTTCGTTGCTCTTTTCATTTGCTGCTGTAAATGAAATTTTGCAGCTAGCTCAGCACCAACAGCACGGGAGAGAGTGAGAGAGAGAGAGAGTGATAGTGTGTGCGTGTTAAAGAGAAAGAGAGAGAAATTGAGTGAGGGAGAGCCGGTTTGTACTTATTAAATGTATCCATCCGCAGTGGTTTGTTTGTCGCACTGGGAGTATCCGTTGAGTTGGCAAAAAGTAAATCCAAAAAAACGGGAAAGAAAACAGACCAAAACCCAAAAAACCAGCCACAGTAAATGCGAAAGAAAAATGTACCATCGGTAGAAAATCGCCGGCGGGAAAGTGGGTGCCACAAAATTGTTCTTCCCGTTTGATACGCTTAAGAAGATTGATGTATCTAAAAATATCGCCCCACCCCGAAAAGTTATGGGGTGCACCTACGCGCCCCAACACGCGCTTGGGTCGGTGCTTGTTGGGCAAACCATCTTCGCAAGCGCTTCGAACTTTACGGCTAAATGTTCCGGGTTTTTTTGCCAAACAATACCGCAAAAGATAAGAACACAGCATGGTAAAAAGAACCAAATTTGTCGCTCATAGCTGCTGCCCATTAATGGGACCAGTCGAAGAAGGATGAGGAGGAGGAGGAGGAAGATGAGGATGAGGATGAGGAGGAGGAGGAGAACATGGAAGATGGGCAGGTAAACTGGCTGTGCCTCGATCTATGTGGTACTGAACCTACTCAAACTACGTCTTGGTTGGTTAGCTACGGGCATGCATTCGAAACTGGGATAATGGGATAACTAATTCAAGAATACTGCTAAGCTACGGTTCGATACGTGTTGGTACGTCTTAGCGATGGGAATGTGGAGCTAGCAGGCAACGGAGCTCACGCAAACTACTGCGCCTGTTTGGAGCGCGAACAGCAGCTAGTTGATCGAATGGGCAGGAATCGAATGTAATCGCCCTATTGCTGGAGTTTCTGTTTTTACATTTAGAAATTTAGAAAAATCCGAATAAAACCCAATGGCTGGCCGCTAGAATTGTTGTTTTTTGTTTGTTTGGCATAAGATAATAATATTCTTGTAATGATTTTAAACAGCCAATCAGAGATACGGTAACCATTACCATGGTGTGTGTTGTCAGGTTATTGTGTTAAGTATATGGTGGGATAAAGGATAAATGGTTGGGAAAATATGTTACTTTATCGCTGCTGTATAAGTTGTAATTTTTTTTTTTTTATAAAACAACTTGTCCTGCTTTAAATTTGTCACAGTGTTCGGATATTTGCGTTCTTAAATGGAGACGCTTGGTTGTTGGTAGATCAAATTCTCAAGGAGACGCCTGGTGTTCTACATGGAGCCGCCTAGTATTTTGTGGATAAAATTTTCAAGGAGACGCCCGGTGTTCTACATGTAGGCGCCTAGTTGTTTGGAAGAGGGAGGAATGCGCCAACTCATGTTAATGAAATTTCCCGTCATGCAACACGACATTTTGCCGCATTTAAAACTATTCGGAAAGTCGTAGTAGGGAATGGAATGAAATAGAGCGTTGTGAGATGGAATGAAAATGTCTAATGAGATGAGATGATTGAGCGTATGTGGATGCGCGTATGAGCTAGCGACGGACAGAAAACAAAAACGATCATCAACAACAACAACAGCAACAACAGATGGTTTTCTGTTTAGGCACCTGGCAGAGGGGTGGCATTGTGGTGCTCATTGGATTTGCCCGGCTTGGCAGTGGCGAAACGTTAGCGTTGGTCGAGTAGTGATTCGTACTGCTTCCACCGGTCGACGATGTAAGCGCGCTGTACTGGCCGTCGGTAAGCGCATGGCTGCTGGTACTTGACGTGACTCCCATCGAGCTGATACCGCCGGTGATGGAGCTGATACCGGCGGCCATGGCCGAGCTGACACCAACGCCCGACCCACCTCCGCTACCGCCGAGACCGATCGTGTTCATGCCGAGCCCGGCGGCGGGCATGGTGCCGCCGGTCAGCCCGGACAGACCGCTCAGCATGGCCGTGGTGGACATCTGCGATGCGAGGCTCGACGGTGTCTGGTGCAGGTGCGTCTGATGCGAGGATAGTCCGAGGCTGGTCGAGACGCTCGTGAGCCCACCGGTGCCCAGCGCCGATGACATGATCGGTCCGGTTGTGCGTGGATGCTCTAGCTCGGCCAGTATGCGATTGTCCTAAAACGAGCGATCAGGACAGGATATCAGTTGTCGGATTCCGGTGCAGCCGCTTCCGTTCTGGTGCGTTCGTAGTGCGGGGCTGGTCGTTTCGGACTTTGCTACGCTCGATGGTAAAGGAGACGTGGTTCTTGGTTTTATTTTCTCATCCGGCATACTGTGCATGCGATGCGCCATGCTACCGTTGCCCCGTTGCCACTGTCGATTAGCGATGGCACTGCACCACCGTACCGGCAAGGACGGGGTTGGACCGCAAGGACAACGTGGGACCGAAAACAAAACGAAGAATGCTTTGGACATTCCTTTAACGCCGTATCGCTTCTCTACCATTTGCAACGAACGAACATAACGGATGTAAGAATGCGAAATAATGATAACAATGTGACGAAAAACCAGATAACAGAGAGAAAAAGAGACAGAGAGAGAGAGAGAGATACTGCACACTAAATTGAAAGCAGAAAAAGCTTGAAAAGTCTGTGTTGGAATAAAAATCACCCACATTGGGGTGTAGTTGTAGTTAGAATGTTTTAGAAAATGGAGGAAATATCAAATATTGCTCACTTTCTGATCGTCTAGTCTACTTAAGAAACTATGTACAAAGAACATTTTAGCTATTCTATGCAAACATTATTGCCTTTCAATGAAAAACTTTGCTTCAGTTGAAATGGAAAAGACAAACTATAAACGAATTAAATGTTTAAGTATCAATTGTAACATTTTAAAGATAAATGTTGGTACGGTAAAATTGTAAGGTGTTGGCAAAACATGCTAAATAATTGATCTTATCTTCTCTTGAAGGAAACATTCACAGCTATCGAACATAACATTAAAAAAAATTCACTGACAGTCAATAAATAGCTCATTGCTAGTGAATAAATGGAAATCATTCAGAACAAACACAATAGCAAGGAAATGTTCGACTCCTAGCATAATGCATCCTGTACAACATCGTGTAAAATAAAATCTATCATAATACAACAAAAAAACATACAATTATTCTATTCACTATTCTATTTTTCCATTGATTTTTTTCTATCTATTCTATGTGAATGGTTCAGTGTCCAACAAACAGTTGAACAGCAAACGTTTGAGGAAGAATGGCCTTTTGCAAGGCAGTACAAACAAATCCTCGCTGCCTGGCAAAGGCAAAGTTCAGTAAAATGTACACGTACATAAACAAAAATTCAACCAAAATGATACATCACAGCAAAATATAAAAAAACATACAAAACAATACTGAATTGCACCGGTTCATAAAAAAAAAAGATAAAAAGCTGCCACCACTGTCGTGCACGAGACACGAATGCACCATAATCCGGTACGTACGGGATTGTTTGTTTGCAGAACGTAAAAGTGCAAATGAAATTGAACCAAAGCCAGAAACAGAAAGTGTAGAAGGGAAAGAGAAAACAAACAATGTTTGTGAAAAAGAGGCCGTTAAATGGAAGCGAAAGAATTGTGGCGATTGGTGCAGACGAAGAAATAAAAAAGAGTTTAAGCTTCAACCAATAACACCAAAGGATAAATGTCGAACGAAAAACAAACAAACAAACAAACAAACAAAAACTCGATCGTTTGCGAAGTAAATGAAAAAGAAATCCCTCCCCATTCCCCCACCGAAAAGCAACAATGCGACTGACTGATAAGTGAACAAAAGAACGTGAATGCAGGAATTTGAGTTTTTGTTCTCTAGTTTAACACACATACATTAGCAATGGATAAACGTGCCTGTTCGATCTTTGCCATTATTCTATCAATCTCGGTCCCTTGCTGGTGTCCGGTCGGCGTGGGTGCCCAGGTGACGGTGCTGCCGCCAGTGTTGCCAGTGCTGCCGGTACCGATGCCACTGCTGCTGCTCATACCGATGCTTGTGCTGTGACCGAGACCACCGCCAATGGTGTCGATGCCACGACTACCGCCACCACCACTGCCAGCGCTGCCGCCAGCGGCTGTACTGCCGTACCCTGCTAGCGACCGCTCGAGGGCGCTAGTGTTGGTCGTGACCGAGCTCGTATGGCCGTAAGCGCTGCTGCTGATGCTGTTCAGTGTGGCGCTCACGGACGATGGGTTGGTGGCGGCGCTGCAGCTATTACCGACGGTGCCACGCCCCGTCATACCCTCGCCCATACCGCCCAGCATCGTCCCGCTCGATCCGCTCGGGCCGGAACCGATCGTACGGCCGGGTCGTGATTTTAGGGCAGCTGATAATTCCAGCTGCAGTTCCTCACATCGCACCGTTTCAAGTGCAGCCTGGGGTTGGGTGGCATTTTTTTTATTTCAATTTGATTCCCAATTTGAGGATTTATTTGTGTGTGTTTTTTGTTTTGTTGTTGCACACCGCGACAATCATCCATTGCGACGCGGCCAATCGTAATCGGGCAGAGTGGGCAGCAAAATATCCAGCCAAAGGTTTTTCGGCAGGACGGCGAAACGCAAAGAAATAGAACACAATAATGGTTGATTCTTTTGTTTGTTATTCTGGCACAAGGTATTGGCCGTCTATTGGGTGGAATAGTGGGAGATACAGGTATGTCTGTAGGGTAATGTGGGGGGGTTGTTTTTTGTTTTTTTTTTTGGTGTGTGCATACTTAGTAGTTGTTCTTATTGAACTGTACGTGTTTGTTTATTGCTCGTGGTATTTCTAACAGCGGACATCAAATGATTTAAATTGATTGGCGGGAAAAAAGAAGTAGAGTGTTCTGTTTTGTCACTGCTTGCGCTAAGCCGAAGCAGCGTGAGTGTGGTTTTTTCACGCGGAAACACATAAAGAGAGAGAGAGCGAGAGAGAGAGCGAGATAGAGCGCACAAAAGTTGGAAGGTATTGACACGATGGTGAGATTTTGTTGTTTTGTTGTTGCTGTTTGAGCTTGTACAAGTGGTGAGTAGAAAGGCGCACGATTGGATAGAAGAAAGCTTACAATACACAGATACATACATCATACAACGACCGATACCCGTAACTACACAATCATATCTAAATAGCTGACAGTAAGTAAGATCGAGGAGTACGGCAGCAAGTAAAACGCCAGCGCACTAAATGAAGGAAAGTTAACATATAATTTGAAGGGAGCATAAATGTTACAATAGTATTCTATTCATTCATACATACGAGATACCACAAATACGTTCAGTCGAAAGAAAAGCAACAAACAATCGCCACGAACTGAGCCGGAAAAAGTGAACGCTCTGTACGGCACGCGTAAAGCGCTACGTCTAGGACATAATCAGCCACTGTTGTCGAAAGCAAAAGAAAGCTTTATTCGAAATGGAAAGAGAACGGGGTTTTGAAAGAATGTCAAAAAATGAAAACAATTCAAAATAGCTGCAAGTAACGAGTCGTGAAAGTTCCCGCCTTACGCATGAGCATTAATAAACGGTTATTTTTACACGAAATATGTAGAAGCGTTGTTCGATGGATTGCGGGTGTTGGTGGAGAGAATTGAGCGGGAAAGAATTTTCTTAAGCATGCTCTCTATGGAATGTTTGTGATGAATTACGCTCGTAACAATGTACCAACACTAATGGATGCATACGGTGTTGAATTAAAATATCAGTTATAGCAGTCTAAGATGAAATTACTTTTAGCTCAAAATTGTAACAATTTGGAAAAATGAAAAGCATTTAATGATCGAATTTAATCATGTTTATTTTTGATTGAAAATTTTCAATATGACATCCAGAATCACCGACGTTCAAAGTACTAGTTAAGATTATAACAGAACGTTCATACTTCTTAGAGCGATAGTAATCCAACAATGCGACAAACGGTTTGATACCAGCTCAATTAAATATTAAGCTGGCGTAACATTACACAGTTTTATCCATCGGGGCTACACAATACGAAAAAGTTACAAAGTAATCGAGAAGAAATCGAAAAAAAATTGCCACCGGAAAGTGTTAAAAACTTATAAAATTCTGTTCAGTTTTCGCAAGCAAGTGTTGCTGATATTGGCTGATTGGCTGGACGTGTAACCGTAATAAGGGTTATTTTATAGCACCAGCAATCGGATGCCCAAACTTTTGCACGGAAAATAGCAACTAGAGAAGTCAGTGGATGTTACTAGTATGATGGGACGAAGGTAATACCATATGTCGATGTAAAGTTATTGGATGGAAAGACGTTAGTTTAATTTGTGTCGACATGCGGTTAGTGGTGCTGCTGCGACCATAATTTGTTGTTACAGTATTTCAAACATATTTTCTTCATCTTACTGTCTGGTGGTGTATGCTGTGGAAGCGTTTAACATCGAAACAGTGTAGCGTAGCGCTAAAACACCAAAATCTTCACCCGTGCGTCCGTTTCTATGGTATCTGGGAGACAAACCCAAGGCTCCACGGACCACAATGTCACACAAAAACCAGTCCGGGAGCTCACGAGCTCCCCGTGAGCGTAAAATTAATGTATTTTCTTCTGCCAGTTGGGCCGCGCTGTTCTTGCGACTTCTATAATTGAATAGCCACTTTGGGGGTAATAAAACAGACAAGCTCACGTAAGTTCGCTTGCGTATCGGTCATAAATCTCGCCCCTCACCCCCCCCCCCNTTTTATCCAACGGGGCTACACGATACGAAAAAGTTACAAAGTAATCGAGAAGAAATCGAAAAGAAATTGGCACCGGAAAGTGTGAAAAACTTATAAAATTATGTTCAGTTTTCGCAAGCAAGTGTTGCTGATATTGGCTGATTGGCTGGACGTGTAACCGTAATAAGGGTTATTTTATAGCACCAGCAATCGGATGCCCAAACTTTTGCACGGAAAATAGCAACTAGAGAAGTGGTTGAAAGTCAGTGGATGTTACTAGTATGATGGGACGAAGCTAATACCATATGTCGATGGAAAGTTATTGGATGGAAGAACGTTAGTTTAATTTGTGTCGACATGCGGTTAGTGGTGCTGCTGCGACCATAATTTGTTGTTACAGTATTTCAAACATATTTTCTTCATCTTACTGTCTGGTGGTGTATGCTGTGGAAGCGTTTAACATCGAAACAGTGTAGCGTAGCGCTAAAACACCAAAATCTTCACCCGTGCGTCCGTTTCTATGGTATCTGGGAGACAAACCCAAGGCTCCACGGACCACAATGTCACACAAAAACCAGTCCGGGAGCTCACGAGCTCCCCGTGAGCGTAAAATTAATGTATTTTCTTCTGCCAGTTGGGCCGCGCTGTTCTTGCGACTTCTATAATTGAATAGCCACTTTGGGGGTAATAAAACAGACAAGCTCACGTAAGTTCGCTTGCGTATCGGTCATAAATCTCGCCCCTCACCCCCCCCCCCCTCCCCCCCGTCCATTTCGGTTTTGCGACGGTGTCAAGAGGCAAAAGTCGCTACTTTGCTTGAACAGTAGCTTGGCAGCCAGTGGCTGTGAATCGGAGCACTGGTTTTGAGCCCCGTAAAGCCGTGTTTCGATCGTTCCCATCCGTGCCAGGGAAGTAACGAGGTGATGGTTTTATCGGTCCCTCTGCAAGGGCGACGGTTGATTCGCAAGAGTTTTGTAAAATATCGTACGTTTCAATAAGCTGTTAAGGTTGATACGGGTAGATTGCATGTGGTTTTACAGCGAACAAGAGACTCTAAGGTAGGAAACAGTAAATTGTCTGTTTAGTTTGCACTGTTTTGGCGTCGTTTGTTTGGTTTGGAAAAGCAAAAAAAAGAAAATGACGATAGTTAAATATATCAAGACCATAGATTTCGCGGATTGAGCGTCGCAAAGGTCTAATTTAATGATTCGGTAAGACACTACTCATTTTTCTTACAACCGTAAAAAGAACCCATTATTATCTGGTTTTGCTACAGCGAGCTCTCGAGTGCACTTATAATCTTTTGTCGATAGATCGGATCCCATCGATGATTTTCTTTTTGCCCAAGTGGCCTGTTGATATGCGGTAGAAAGTGAAATTGGTTTTTGTTCGAATATTTATTCGTAGAGCTTGTAAGTCTCACAACAATGAATATTATAACTCTTTTTGTTACAAATAGTTACTTTTACGTTGTGGAAAATGCTGTGTAAATAATTCTCGTTTGATCATTATTTACGATGGCTTACTGGGCGTCTCCATTGCAGTTAACAGAATAGAAACTTCAAATACAAACATTTTTATATATTTTAGCGTAATATATCAAAAATGCACCATAATTGTTTTCAAAATTTAATATAAGTCTATGTTACGTGGAAAAAGCTTATGACTCTATTGAGTTTTGTTGGGCTTCTTCGCATAATATTCCTGACAACTTCAAGTATTATGAAAATGTAGTAAAATATACTAGATTTCCTCGCATCAATCAACTTCAAGCATCCTAAACAACAGTTACGAAAGCTGTTGCCTTTAATGCTGGTTAATGGCGGAAGGTGTTTCAAATAGCCTTCTCCACAACGGATAACAACAATGCGTTCCATTGATAATCGTTTTTAGCAGATTACCTCAAATGCAGATGGTGAAAGGACAAATATTGTACAAACAACGACGAGGCACAAAACAACCGTCCATTTTGCTGCGAGTGCGCCATATTTATCATTTGTCGGCCATCTTCTAAAGGGACATGCCGGACGCAATGGTTCACCATTCGCTTGGCCAATGGCTGCTCGTCGAAACGTTTCGTTTCCGCTTCGTCGACCGGAACCGGAACGGAAGCAAGAAAATGGCTTACCATCACCGTGCAGTGCCAGAACGATGAAAAATGTAACTTCTCAAGACTAGATCAGGTGCGGTCGAGCAAACTCCGGTCGCACTACGGGGTAGCCTCCCGGTCCTGCCGCATGTTCGCGCTAACCCTCTTGCGTTAAAAAATCGTCGAGGTTTGTCTGCAATTTATCACTTTTAATTGCATAACAAGCTGCTGATAAACCGGGCGTGGTTGGCTCGTTCCATAATGTTCCGATTAGCACGGCGAGAGCGGGTTCTTTCCCCCACTCCCAGTGCTGTGTTACCGTACCCACCGGTTACCGACCAGCCAAGAACTTGCTAATTACTTCGTCATTTTTGTGTAATGAAAAATGAACAGGCCGCGCCGGTCGGTTGCGGCATGTCATCGGTTCGCTGGGCGGCCGGCGAACCTGGTGCTCTGGTCGTTTCCGGAGCGCTGCCAATGACGCTAGCGCTGCTGATGACGATAATGATTACGTTGCGCTGTTTGTTTGCCAACGGTTTTCCTGTCGCCTGTAGTTTTGTGTGCCACGTGGTGTTTCCGGTAACCGGTTAAGGTAAGAAAGTTATCATCGCCCCCCTTCACCAGCGCCGCTCGACGCCTTCGTCTTTCGTCTGCATCCGCTCGTGTTCGGGTAAAAGGCGAAGCGAAGATGAAAAAAAAAACCAGCACGGCCTGTGTGACTGCTTTTATCGTCCTTGACTCCCCACCTGACTGTTAATCAGTGGGAGTGTTTTAGGTGGTGGGCTTCGGCGTGGCGAAGCAGCTCAAAGACCAGGAGGCATTGTACGTGGATTTTGCTCGAAGGTCGATACGAAGGTTGGCGTTGACAGTTGATGGTGCTTCAACCGTGAAGGAAAGTCCGCGGTCTAGACGGTTGGTGTTCATTGACGCTCCACCAGCTACAGCAGGAGCTTAGCACATACAAACAATAAGCCACCCACACGCAACGGTTCGGCGTTTTGCAAGCGCTCATGCAACAACAACAAGCAACGGAAACGGTGTTTTGGAAGTTTGGAGACGATTCTAAACGGTCATATTCATAATGCCCTTCACATACGCAATCCACACAGGGCGACAAATGGGCTACAAACACAAACTCAAATTGATTTAATCTACCCGCAACGCATAGAACGTATGCAACAATACAACACGACATGAAACATGAAACGGTGGAACTGATGTTGTTGGTAGCTTTAAGCAACGAATAAATTAAATCGTAGAAAGAACAAAAATTACCAGAGAAAACAGATTCGTTACAAAGGAAATAAGAGAAGTAAAGCAGAAAGCAACTTTAACACTATGTTTAGCAAGGATACAAACAGACTGATGTGGAATGAAAACAGAATAAAGTATTCGTTTAACTATGCTAATGTACCGACTGGTTACAACTACATGAATAACAACGATTAAAATACTAAAAACCATTGTGAAGAGCAAGCGTAGTAAGATCGATAGCACTTAGTAGTAGATACGTGTTGATGTTGAGAGGATGTGTACTGCTGAAATAGTAACTTTACGGCAGCAAACTGTTTGAACTGTTTTGAATGGAAAGTTTGGTTCGCTTTGTCCGTCAAGCAGCATCTTCACGGAACGGTGTGTATTTAATACATAGTTTAGGTGTCATGTTGTTTGTGAAGACTCGTTCGTCCAATACATTCAACTACATAACCTCAAACATTTACAGGTTGATGAATGGGAATGGTGAGCTACAGTTATGATGTTTTGTTGTATTTCGGTTTGTTTGTTTGTTTTGTATGGTTAGGTGATTGTAGCTGGGTGCGGATGATGTACATGATGGAAGGATTGAGGAAGATTGAGAACGTGTGTATGTGTTTCGGGCGTGTAGTATGTGTGATAAGTATAGAAAATTGGTTAACACAGACCTTCTTCTCCAACTCGCGGGCTCTGGACTGCAACGTTTCTATCGGTTCACTTATCCTACCCATGCCGGACGACATACCTCTAAGCTGTGCCAGAGCTTCCTGTAAATGGAGCGTGTGAAGAGAGAATCAATGAGAAACGGTGTGAATTGATGAGATGACGAGATTGATGATGTCTCGGCCCGTAAGAGCTTCGGTAAGAAAGGTAGGCCATCAATCAGTACGAGCCGGATAAACATGAGTAAGTGCATCGAGCGTGAGACGTGCCCTCCTGGAGGGTTCTGGAGGTTGGAGATTCATGCGTTTAGCATGACGCAGATATTGAACAAGATAATCCCAGGTTTTCGCGAGTGGAGCCGGTGTGTTGATCTATTGAATCATTTACAGCTCACACAAACGTCCGAAAACGTTCACACTTGCCTGATCATTGAGTAACCGTCGGAACCGAATGCGATGAGACTAGATCGCCAAACCAATTGAAGTGGAAACTGCAAAAATATTATGAAGACAGAGCGTATTCGATCCGACGAACCTTTTGTTCGAGAATGAAAAAAGAACAGCGGCTTAATGAAGGAAACTAGTCGCGCACAGCATAAAATTGGACCACAAGAAACCGTTCGATCGAGCAGGAACAATCGTTGAGAACAATTGAAACAAGCTCCAATATTCGGTGAAATGAAAATGAACCCTTCTATAATGTCCATCCCAGGTTTTATTAAAGCGAAAAATCTATCCGTGTTGCCGGGTGATGGCAAATTATCGGAAAGCAATTAGCACCAACCCTTAATTTATGCTTTCTATCACTCATGTCGAGGTTTACTCGTTCGTTTTGATCTAATTATTGCTGAACGTTTGATGGGTTTGATGGGAGAATGAGAAAACTGTTGTAACGATTGTAATGAAAAATGTGTTTGTTTTCAAAATATTTTAATTTACAACTTTTAGTTCGAAAAAGATGAAATGGACAATAAAGATTCATCTTTCTGCAACTGTTTGCCATAGTAAAGAAATACGAAATGAAGCAAACGGAAAACAAAAAGTGTGTCAACGTGATGGAAAATGTATTTTGTAGTTTTGTTTCTCGCGGCACGTGAAAACAGAGGCTAAATCAATCATCGAACACAATAGAAATAATCAATCATACTGTGTCTTGTGTCTGAAGGCCATTTTGTAGCCCATTTGATGCTTTCAAATGAAGAAAAACGAGTAAAATAACGTACGAATATGATTTGTTCTGAGCTCTATGCGAGGCTGAGCCAGGGCATTGCTTTAATCTTTTATCTTTAATAAAGCTACACAATGGCGATGAGCGAGAGAGAGAGAGAGAGAAAAATAAAAATGGCACCCACTTATTTCACCGAGTAAATGTTATCACACCCACCAACGGGCGTATTCACGTAAATGGACTTGGTGGATCATTTCCAACAGGCAATAAATCGTAGCAAAAGGTGACAAAATATCAACGCCGATGAGTGTTGGCCGTGGTTATTTTGGGTTCGGCGTGATTTTCGCTGTCCAGTTGGCAGCATCGGCGCATCAGACAGGACAGGCACGCTGCACGCTCGGTTTTGAGAAGCTGCCTCGAGCAGTGTGTTGTGGAAGTATAGCGCCGAGCAGTGAAGGACACCGGCACGGGTCGGTATGCGATACTTTCTCCCACATAACACATAATGGTGTGTCAATGACATAATAAGAGAGACGTTGTTCTTATCATGAGCATAAAACGTGCCATCGCTCGCAACGAGCGGACAGCAGTCGATAAGATGACGGTGTGGCTTTTCGGACACCGAGAATTAGGTCATGCACATACCGTGGCCTGCAGGAAGACTTTTGATTATGAATGTTCGTGGCTGTGGCTGTGGATGATCGTGAAGAATGTGCGCATGAAAAGAGTACGCGAACGAAACTAAAGAGGGTTTTGCCGTTTTGTTTCTATCGAGTATCGGAAGCTACGCCGCTATTTCCAATACGCCATCATGAAACATGATAAGGGTGAATACTGGTTTGTATCGCTGGTGCGTGGGAAGATGGCTCATGTAAACAATGAGAGCCACCCTTCTCGGGTGAGATTTCATTTCGCTCTACCTCTATAAGAAATGAACGAAAACGGCACACAAAAAACTTCTCGCACGCGCTGCTGTGTGAAGGATGCCGGTTTGAAATCAAAACTAGAAGGCATGCATTGTAAGATAAGAGAAGAAACTTTAAATGGTTAGAACTTGGAACTTGGAAAAACCTTTAAAAATATCGTGCATTAAAAATGGTTTCGGCTAGAGTTCTATTGAAGGAAATATTGAACTGGGGTAACTAGTTGAACGGAAATAAACGCATACTTACTGGACAGTGGGCAGTTTCCTTGCGCAACATTACGACAAGCAGTACAAAACCAATGATCCTTGCTCCATTTAGCGCTTATTGTTGCTAATTAAACTGAGGACAATTTCTTTAAGTTCACCAAATGTTCAGCCCCCACCCCAGGACAAACCGTACGACGTGTTTTTCGAATACGAAGCACGGGTGAAGCCATGTGTACGAACCGTTTCCAGCACTAAGTGCATGTCGCCATACTTGATTGGTTTGGCGCGTACGACGAAACGGCAATGTCATTGCCCTTGGCTGCTGTCATTTTGACGTTCATTACGCTTTGTGCGGCACAGCGATGGCGGGAATGGCCACGCAGGACGAGTAAATGATAGCGACAACGTGTAAGTGTGCTGTCGCCCAAATCTTCGCTTTATGGGTTATAATCGAAGGGCAGGCAAAGTAATAACGCTTATGTCATAAGCTGGGTATCGCAAAGAGGGACGTTTTTTTCTTTCTTCTGCTCGCTCCCTTATCGCACCACGTACGGGAAAAAGGGTGAAATGTTGTTTGCGACCACATGTCTGCTGCTAGCTCGCGCTTGCTATATCTGCAAGCGCAATAATGGATAAATTGTGTCCCATTAATGAAACCAGCAATTTCGTACCGTCACGCCGGTACTTGTCGTGCGAGAGGTGCTAGATTGCTAGATGCGGTAAAAGCAACAGAACTTGTCTAGCATAACGTAATGGGCTTTGGCTCTCGATCAGTTATTGCACTTTATTACAAGTTACTTGAAATATACTATTGATATACTGCAATCGTATTTCAGTATTAATATAAGTTCATTTTTTAATATAATATTTTGTAAATGCTCTAAATTTCAAAATAGGAAAACGCAAACAGGTGATCAAGTAAATATATTATAAATTGTAACGTTTTCTTTGTTTTTCTTCTTTACTTTAGCCAAAATTTACAGAGTTTCTATAATTCATATCAATTTTACCAAGTATACAGCCCAGTTCTTAAACGTCAAGTTGACGTTTAAAACGTCAATTTGATATGCTCGATGTGTGAAGGTTAAGTTATAATATTGTATTTTATACAATTTGTAGCTGATTGTACTTAATCAGTTTTAGACTCTCGTCACACCATGGAGAGGATATTGAAACATCCTGGACCCTGGTGTTTCCTTCTACCAACGCGCCGTTTATTAATAGCACAGTTATTTAAAGACTCCCGACAACGACGGTCCACCTTGGACGGTTGCAATCTAAAATGCCCACTCGATACGAGTCATCAAACGCCAATGCGCCGGCGAGGACATCGAATCGATTGTACAGCGCAAACGGGGATACGATCGAACGAGTGTGTCCTTCCACATGTCTGCCTTTGACGCAAGTAGTGCAACGCATCGTACAGTGTGAGAACGCTGAACGCTTACCCAGATATCGGGTGTGCTCGGTGTGTTGCTAAAGATAGTACACCGATGGGAACCAGATGGAGACAAGCAGCGATAGTAGTGGCAGCAGAGACGAAAGAGTGCACTGGGTGGAAGCAATTTTGCACTTTCCCGCGTCGAAGCCAAAAGCGTAATGCTTTATTAGGTACGAAAGCGGAAAGCTGGTGATTATCCATCTTTGGCACTGCTTTGCCATCCACCGGAGAAACAGAAAACGTGCGATATA
>STHB01000007.1:96608-190209 GCA_018908115.1 Anopheles rivulorum
CCATGCAAAATGGCGATTGTCTGCCTTTTATGTTTAGTGTTTAGAATTTCGGCAAAGCGGCTGCCAAAGAACCATCCGTTGTTTCAACTTCTCACTTCCTTTCGCACACTCCACCCGCACTCATGTACGCCTCCAGTTGCTTCATAAAGTTAATCATAGGCCGCAAAGAAACATCTTCCTTCACCACGATCCACCACGGTTGGCAAACTTTGTGCGCCCACCTCGAAACAGCTCGTGAACTGTTCCTAAACCGGTGAACCACTAATTGGATGACGTTACCAGGAGTTCCTATGTGTGAATGTGAGTGAGTGCGTGTGTGTGTTTGGATGCGTATGTGTGATGAAGAAAATTATTGCAAAACGAATCCCTAACGAATCCCTGTCAGCCAGTTTACCGGTAAAAGATGTAAGAAGTATAACGAGAGACAGACAAAGAGAGCTAATAAAGATAAAGAATGTGTGAGAGCGAAAGAGAGAGAGGGAGAGAGAGAAACTGGTACGGGGCAGTCC
Organism: Anopheles rivulorum; assembly: GCA_018908115.1. Classification (NCBI taxonomy): domain Eukaryota; kingdom Metazoa; phylum Arthropoda; class Insecta; order Diptera; family Culicidae; genus Anopheles; species Anopheles rivulorum. Next base: position 97,118 of record STHB01000007.1, read on the forward strand.
AACATAGTCGCTGGTTCGGCGTGTGGGCGTGTTGCGGTCGGTTGGCTAATTTGCCGGACCGACCCACAGCCGATGGTGTACTGTGGAGGATTCGCAGGATCAAAGGATCCTCTTCCGGCTCGGTAGGCCTCAACGAGTGGAAGCTTTCAAGTCAATTACAGTTGATGCCGGGCGCAAAAGCTCATGCTCATTTCAAAAAGCAAAACCATCGCCTGTGGCAACTTTGCCCTGGGTAGTGCCCCCACGGGGGCAGTATGAGTAATCTACCGTTGGTAAAATGCTGACACCTAGAAATACGAAATATGCTGTGGTAGCGCAATGGTACAATGCAAGGATTTTTAGCTGATAGGAAAACGCAAACGACTATGACAACAATCGCAGCACATGACAATACGTCGGCTTAACATGAAAAGACAATCGTATCTAGCAAAAGAAAATGGAAACACATGATAACACAAATGAAGCACATGTTAGCACGCCGTCAGTGCGGCGGTATCTGTCAAGTGCACGATCGTGCAAGTATAAACGCGGGCAGTGACATATTTTGACAGCCGAATGTTGATTGTTTTGAAGCAAAGAATTACAAGAAGAATGTGCTATTATGTGCTTCCATTTGCTTATGACTGATGCGATTGTCGAGGCGGTTCAGATGCCATGTGGTGCGATTGGAGTCGTTTTAGTGCTTTTCTTTCATCTAAAAAAAAAGAAAAACTCCGGTAAAGCACATACCCTTTCATTTGGCAAATCGCAATCGCATGTTTTATCCCACTATCGAGATGATTTATTTCATTTACCGTGAGCTTATGCTTTGGTGAAAGCGGCAGAAAAAAGTTGGCCAATTTTTGGCTTACCGATTAGAATTACAGATTAGCGCAAGTTCTCCTTCTTCGTGCTGTGCTGGCTAGAAGCACCGGAATCGAAACCACGAAACAACCTCGAATGTGTTTATTAGCAAGGCAACGCGTTTGAAATAAAGTAGCTCCCGTCAGTCCCGGGCCCATGAATCCTTTAGCGAATTTCCACCCACATCGCAAATCACCTTACGCAATAGCCATCATTTCCGCCGCAAGTCGTCACGCCCGAAAGTGGTCCTTTCGGTGAAGCATTTCGACGTCGCGAAGGACCAAAACTTAGCTTCAAAGGTCCTTCTAGTGCGTGCCCGTTGGCTATTTTTTCATATTTATCAGCATGCGAAACGGATGCCTGGAAGGCGAAGATGCCAGAGCGGTAGTGACAGGTGGTAAGGAAAGCAATGTTTTTTTTTCTTCTTTTGTCCAGTAAGAACCTAAAACAATCTCCAACAAACACGCAAATTATCGCTCACGTTGTTCGGTGCTCAGAAACCGAATGCAAAAACGAATTCCACCGGGTGGAACGCGATAATGAGTGAAAGTGAAATAATGTTATAAATTTTACCATTCGATTTGCCATCACTTTGTGGGAGGTGGGTTAGTTTTCTTACATTTCAAACTCAAGGTGTTGCTGTTTGTAGCAGCGTGGCAATCATGAGTACTTCTTACGCTATGAAGCATTGTGTACTAGCAAAGGAAATATTTTTTAATGGGCAATCTGTTAATGTTTGCATACTATTTTCCACTTTTCTCCGCTTGAAGTAAACTGACTCGAAACAAATCCTTTATTGCCCACGCAAGCATAAACTTTTCCCACGCGCTGGAATGGCCGTCCAAAGGGCCACACGGCAAACAATGCAAATAGAACTCAATAATGTTCGGCCGTATTTCGCCGGTGGTTTTCGGAAACAGGTTCTTCAGTGGATTTGGTCATTATTTACGGGTTTGCTGTGTCGTTTTTTGTTTTGTGTGGAATGTGTGGCGCGCCATTACATTCCATTGCAGGGTAGGTAGGTAGAACATTTACATTTAATCAACCATTTCGGAAACTGTATTAAATGTAAACAACCATGGTCCGACCTGGTACGCGGCTTTTACTCGCTTCGTATAATTTCCCAGTGTACCACACGTTTGGTACGTATCCAAAAGTGCTTTTCGAATCGATTCATTGTGTTGGGTGTTGGAAGCACTTCCTACACGTATACACACACACACACACACACTTATTATAATTAACTTTCAATTTTGAAACTGATACTCACCGGAGAGGAGAGTGAATCCAAACATTAGACTTCTTTTGCGGACGCATAATGGGCTGGGTGGATGGGAGAAAGTTGTGAAAGTCTACCCACCCGCTCATCCCCGCATCGTCGCACCAAGCCTCGCACCCGCACCCCCCATCATGGGAACGGAATTATTCAACACGGTTTTATAATTGGCACGTGTGCCAATTTTCAAACGTCTGCCAAAAGGGTGGACGGGTGGCAAATGGGTGAACCATCTCGTCCTCGCCTGCTGGTTTGTGTCCCAGTAATAATGATTGGTTTTGCGGGTAATTGGTGTTGGTGGGATTGGGGTTGAGGTGTGGCAGGCGTTTCAATTGTGCCAACCACAACAGTTGCGTCAAGCAACAGACGCTGCTCGTAAATTTAATTAAAAGCTTTTAAACCGAAGCAAATATGGATAAGGGAATTTGGGCACCGAACACCAAAACAGTGCAGTGCTGGAAAATCCTGCCACCATAAATAGATAGCATAAATGATCATCAATCGATTAGTCGAGCGTTACGAACATTTGCACCAGTGCAGGCTGTCCAACGCATGTTCGTGGCTTATGCGAACCGTCACAGGGTAAAAAGAAAAACCCAGAATGGCGTTCTACATACCACGCTTGAAAGAAGTCATTTTGCAACGCTTCATTTCGATTGGTGCTTGGAAAGAACTGTACCTAATCAGAATGGCACAAAACAATCACAAACGAGCTAATTATACAGCTACGATATTCGACTCGACGTGAAAGCATGACGCAAAGCTTTGCTCGGGAAAAGAATCATGCACAATTAAACATCGAGAGTCACCAGCCATAACGAGATTTCTATGGTAATTTTCATTCATTCTGCGTCGGGCTTTGGTTGGCCCGATCGATGACCCAAGGTGCGATTTCAAATACTTTGTTATTATTGCTTCCAACGAGGGAGCAAAAAAAAAAGGTCATTTAAACGGGGAAAGCAGAATGACCTTTGATGCTGATAAATGTGTATGGAATACAGTTGGGTACTTGTTCTGCTTTAGTATTCATCTTCTTTGCAAAATAAACGCTAAAGTTTACCTTTTCTTTCAATTTTTTGTTTCATTACGGATAATTAATCTTTGATCGTTTGCAAACAAGATGTTCTGCGAAGGTGTTGTTTTTTTTTTTCTTCATCTTTCGTAATCGCTTAAGTGCAATGATCCTTAGTCGTTGTGGAGCATTTAAGGGATGTAAAGAAAAATCGATTGGTTTTTATTTGTTTGTGCCATCGAAACTACCCCGTTTTGGGTCAGTTTGTTTAGCAACTTGTTTGATCTACCATTCGTACCAACTGATTTGCTTTCCAAAGTGCTCATTCCCCTTTGTCAGGAGCTTTTTGAACAAAAATTGGTGAAAATTTTTAGGCAAAGAAAGACTTCGTTTTCCTTAATGTCCTTAATCCTGTGTTTAATGTCATGGTGATTTTGTATGTGTCACAAGACACATTATTAATTATGCTTTCGAACACGAACGACAAACGTAAGTATGTGAAGAAGATTAAAAATAGAGAAAGAATCTCATCACACTCACACACACAGAGAAACGGACAACTTACCTGGTGTGCACGTTCTGCTTCCGCTCGGCGAGCTTCGGCATCCCGAAGTTGCATACTGAGTGAGTCCAACATGGCGTCAGACACCCACAGTGCGTCGTTGGACATCGTCTGGAATGGAAAGAAGCAAGCGAACAAACACACACATTAAAACACCGTTAAGCCAGAGCCAAGATGAGAAGCCCCTTCCCATCCCCCATTGCTACTTTCGCCCTCGTTTCATCGGTGGCTCGTTTGCAAAGTAAAACAATCTTACAATTTTATTGCGGAAGACAAAAACTCCCCGAAACCATTCGGTACGCCGGTACGCTCCCAGCGTATCCCTTCGAAACCCATTCGAAAGAAATGTAAATTATTTCAAATGACTAACAATCTTCTGCGTTACGAGCTGCGCACACTGGCTACTGGGTTGAAAACAAGCGAAAGTTTCGGTAACGGAACGTCAAACAAGCGCCGCTACCTTCGACGGTACGCGCAATGGAGACGCCCGGTAGCTGATAAATGATAGTGACATGAAAATGGAAAATGGAAACGCGCCAGCCCCCCCACCCCCAAATACCGACCGACCTTCTACCGGGAGGACAGGCATGATAATGAAGTGAAATGAATCGTGGAGAGCGCAACGCGACGGTTAGCGAAAACCAGTTACCGCGCTGTAAGAACACAATATTCAGCAAATCAGCTACGGAGCAGCAACAATACAACAACACGAGAAAAAAAAATGGCCGTTTGAAATACGTTCCAACAGGACAGCGGCATCTAATGACGCGTTGTACTGATTCTACGCTTATCGGCACGCCGGTATGAAAGCCCAGGAACAGTAGACACTTTTATGCCTTTTTGCTAAGAAGGCGTACCATTTCCATTTTCCCGTAAGGGGCGCGCAAGATGAAAGCCAAAGATGGGTGCTGCCATCATTTTCTGCTGCGTTTGCTGCGGAACAGACCGGAAAGGATGCGTACGCAGCCAAGCAGGATCGCAGTGTTTGGATGGGAGAAGAAATACGTTCGTCGTGTTCTGTCGCAATAGCCTTCGCAGTCGTTCGTGCAGCACGTTGGCCTACATTCACCACCGAGCTGGTACGACGTGACAAGCAGAGGTTTGTGTGGAAAATGTTAATTAGATACGGTCGGTCTGTGTCTCAACAGACGCGAGACATGATCCACAACCTGCGAAATCGTGGGCGACCACGAGACACCGCGGGATGTTCGTGATGATAGTGCGCATGGTTGTGGATGCGACTCGTGCTTCCCATTGGCGAAAGGCAAATAAAAGTATTCGAATGCTTTTATGCTTTTTGGCTTTTTGCTTGGTTTGTTTGTATCAAATTGACAAATACACAAACACATTTACCATCGATGGTATGCTCGTAAAGCATATAATGTTGCTGTGAATGGATCGTTGTTTCGCTGTTTGGTGGCTGTGTTCTCATGCCTATCCACATGCTGTACAAGCGTTTGTCTCGGTACGTCCGTGGTGGATTAATATATTCTCCCTGTCCGGGGTTAGTGCTGGCTCGAATCGAGCCGGTGCACCCTTTTGCTGACCCGAATGGCATGGAGTAGGAGTTTCGTAGTTTTGTCCGGTGCCGCACGAATTATCTACCATCGCGAGTAATCAAATTTCGATTGGTGTACAACGCCGCCACTGCTTACTGGGACTGTCCCTTCCGTAGCTTGGTCCACAGAGGGCGACCAGAATGCGACTGCTGAGTGTATTCAAATTAAGGGTGATGTTTTATTCATCGATATCCTCGATCGGTTGATTGCTCGCTTGCTGTCCCGTACGGCTCCACGATAAAGGCTCCATCGAGCAAACCAATTCTAGGGGATATTCAAAGCCGGAGGTTTTTTTCCATTCTTTTTACATTCTTTGGTGCGCGGTTGAGTTGGTTTTCGTTCTGTTTTTGTGTTGCATGTTGTTCCATTGTTTCTCGTCGTAATTGCAGCCGATCACGGTTGCATGAAATTTTGAACGATGTGCTTTTCTCTCTCTCTCTTTGTACTCTGTACTTGCCATGCTTTATGTACTACAAAGAGACAAAGTAGTACACTGGAGCTTTGCATTACTGGGACCTATTTTGAAAAGGGTGCATGCGACAGATATTCCACCCGTTTCAAATCCTGAAGGTGTTTTGTGTGTTAAATATTTATCCTTCTGATGCTTTTCTTTTTTCCTGTGCTTTCATATTGATCTGTTGTTTCACATGCACAGAGCTGATGGCACACCGATGCATTTGCTGAGAGTGATGAAAGATTCATCGAACTGGGTGCAAAAGAGATATTTTGTCGTCTATTATCGAGTGCTGGCACCATTAAAATGTGCAGATACAAGTACTGTTTTATGGAATATTTTGTAATTTTAGTTCTTGCTTTATTTTGCTTCTCATGTAGGAACTAGGTTAGTTCACAGCTTTTAGTTGTGTCTTCTCGTACATAATTAACACAGAATACTATCAGGAAGTAACAATCACAGACCTATATATAGGTCATCTTGTGCAACGTTTGAGTGATTTGCATAAATGAGTGTCTCCGGACTGAACCCGAGTTATTCATAGGCAAGTAGTCATTGCTCCAGTTTATTTCTGTGACAAAAGCTCTACATTTTTTACCTTACAAAAAATTGGATCAAAACAGTACTTGTGTTGTGCGTATTATATTTCAATATTTTCAATCCATATTGTGAAACAATCCGCTATCAGTTTCCCTTTCACACGCAAAACCACGCACCAAAATACATCTAAACCCATTTCCAGCAGGGATCAATAGGATCCGACCGACCATTGTGTGGCGTAGCCTTAATTGATTGCTCTTTACCCTATTCCTTCCCCTACGCCTCACTTCCTCCAACTCCTCCCCTCACCTTCAACGCCCCTACTACCGCCCAGCTCCACGGATCACTCTATCAAGTCAGCAAACCTTGGAATCAAACACTCGCACCATTTATCCATTGACCTCCGACAGCAGCAAAGTGCAGTCGGTGGCTGGTGATTCCAAATTAAGGATAATAATTGCATTCAATTACTGTTGCTCCTGCCATGTTGCTCTCCTGCACACTGTGCGGTTAGTGCGGAGCACACGGTGTGTATCGTTGCAACCTCCGGAACTGTGCCCGTTGCCATCGTCAACGACAACTTCCGGCCAGCGACCAGATCCAGGGATCGGGACAAAATTGAATTAGGTTATAAATTATTACTCATTAACCTAGAAACTAGAACGCGTGACGCTCGCTTTTTCCCAAGTTTCCAGGAAACAGCTTCACCATCCCCGGCGCATGAAGAAACAGATGGAAAAAGAGAGAAAGATAAAGAGAGAGTGATTGTGAGAGGGAGAAAGTCCGTTTTGGTCCTTTTTTCGCACGCGCTCGTGGCAGAGTGACAAGTTAAGTCAGACATTTATTTATTTATTTTTTGTTGCCACCGAGACTACCCTTTTAGGATCGAGCTTTAGCTAGAGGGATTTGTGAGGTGATGAACGAATCTTTCTCCTGCTAGCGCACAAAGAACCCTTTTTTCGGGTACCAGTATCGCTAGTGCTTTCCTTTTTCATTTGATGTGTTTGTTGTTTGTTGCTTTTTTTTGCCTGCCGATGATGAAATGATAAATGAGTTGTGTCGTCGGAAGAAGATTGATTAGCAAATTATCGCCGTGCGGTTTCCAGTGAATTGTTGTGAAAGCGGGGCAACAAATACTCGGAAGTTAGCCTTCGCTAGCGAGTTAATTTTGAACGACCCATCGGTGCCCTTATATGGCAAATAATTCATTTAGTTTCAACTTAAAAACAAATTTCAAAAATTTAAACATGAATTAGTGATACGCCATTTTCGACTTTTGGTGGTAAAGTTTTAAACCATTCTTTATTCATTTCAAGTTGATCTGGAGGTACAAGAGGTAATTTTGGAATCTTTCTCGAGCGTTTGAAAATTGAAATGTTTTCTGTGGTAAGCTTTCTCCACTCACACATTTGTAAAGCTTTCCGACATAGCAGATTCTAGTTCAACTTGGAAAAATCCAGAAATGGTTCCAACTGTAAAATTCACACTCGAAACTCTGTGCTGTAAAAATTAATGCTAATTATTAGATGATGAATTCACAAACAAACTATGTCTTCTCACATAAAGTGGACAGCTTTTTACACACATCCTTTCATTCACAGTTCGTCACATTCGTTCGGAGTATTTTAAGAAAAGTGTACTATCGATTCCATGCCCGTAAAGTGCTTGGCACAGAGCGTGCGTTCCCAGAAAACTACGCTGCACGTTAAAATAATTGATCCATGTTGCATGTTCGTCCACCCATTCCACCCATTTGCCCACCTTCACCTGCGTGGACTTTAAAATGGTGCTCAAACCCACTCAACGGTCCGCCGCATCAGTTCCGCACGCTGCCGCCTACATCATCACAAATTTATAGACAATTGAGCAAATGGATTTGCTTCGGCACCAACAGACAGCTTCGAAGGGCGTGAGATAGAGAGTGAGAGCAAACGAGGGTTATTGCGAGCCCGCCATTCGAACCGCCCATCCAGCGTCATAAACCGTACAAGTACATTCCACCCATCCACCCATTTTGTTCAGCGAAAACACGGCATGTTTTTCATCGACTTCCGACGCTAACCGACTTCCGGTGGTGAAGCGAACCGGGCATATGGATACAGGAACCCACACCATCGCACCGTATGCACACCATACAACATATTGAGACCAATTCGACTGCCACTGCTGACTGTCACCGTTCGGCTTCGGCATATATGTGCCGGCCGTGCACACTACGGCACTGTACGAACAAACAGGTAGAAAAGTAAACATTGTTCAAAGTGCAATGCCGACGCCCACCCGCTCGCTATCTATGTTGGAGAAGGGGAAGGGGAGAATGGGGGGAGGGAGGGAAAGGGGAGGGATGGTATCCTTTTCCGGTCCATGCCCGGTGGCCATCAACATTGAAGTTGCCCCGCTGATGGGTAAAGTTGTTTTTTGTTATTGAGCAACCATTTTTATACACTCACACACACACACACACACACACACACATAGAGACCTCGAACGACCTTTTGGCCACTTGAACGCTCGACCGAGCGCAATGGCAGGTCTGGCCGATACGTGTGGTGCTGAAGTGCGCCGCTGTGTAGCATATGGGTGACATTTTCCTGGAACAGTTTTCAAACCGAGAGAGAAAGAGAGAGAGATAGAGGGAAAAAATAATACAAACCGTACACGGTTGATTGCTTTTTGTGGCTGTTGTGTATGGAAAATTAAATAAAATGTAGTATATAGCTCAATTGTGAAGTAGGAAACATCATCATCCCATCCCACCGCGCATATGTCGCTATGTAGGAATTGCTTTTTGTGATTAAATTTCAAACTAATTTGATCAAATAATTTAAACACATGCTTTCTGTTGAAATGATCCCAAGATTGTTGTTGTAGAGAGTACCAAAAAAAAAAACAGAAGAAAAAACAAGCAACCTGCATGCGGTACAAGTGGCCAGATAAATTAATAAACATTATCGACCATTTACCGACTCGCTAGTAAACTGTTCAACACGAGCCGTAATTTTGGTACCGGGGCACGTACCGGTACGCGCTCGTGAGGTTATGCCATTTTCCACGCTTTGCCCACGAGCGCGTTCGCTACCAGGAAATACGTTCGATAAGCTTGCAAAGCCGAACCAAACTCGACCCAATTTCCGACAGCAATTCATTCTCAACCTCGACCACACGACACGGCTGTCGGTTGTCACTGCGCCGCACGCAGCACCACTGCTCTGCATCCTTGGCTGTAAAGGCTAGGGGGAGGAGGAAGAAGAACTGGAGGTGGTGGAGGAGGGGGAAGGAAAAAGCTTACGCTAGCTCCAGCCAGCAACCATGGAATGGATGGAATAAATAAATCGAAAACACCATCACACACCAACGCTTGTCGAAGGAAAAGCTTCACCAGTAGCCAGAGCAGTTGTACCCTTGTGACAGTGGAATGATAGCTCTTATCTTGCACAAGATTCGATCAGAAGTTGCTTCCCCAGCTGGCCGTCTGTAAGGAAAGGTGCGGAAAGATGTGGAAAGCAGCAGGACCGAACAAACCACGACCATGGCGCACGCACACGCAATCCAAGAGGCACGCGTTCGTAACGAAAGCACATTACGTGCGATGAATGCGCTTCGCTTCGGATGCGGCACTGTACAGGGCGTCAAGGAATCTTACAGCCGCAATCGAAACCGATTCAAGCTCGGGGTTTCCATCCAGTGATGGGGTTTTCCGCTTTGACATCGAAGTTTTGAAGGTGTGAGATTAAAATTAAACACAGCTGCCATGACTGGTAGGGAAATAGGGGTATTATGCTTTTATTGCTGTTTGGTTCGATTCGAAGCTGAATTAAAGTAAAGAAGGTTCAAGATGAATAAAAAAAAGCAAATAGAATAGGAAGATATTGGAAGGAGTTCTTCAAATATTAGTTGAGTCATTTCAATCATTTACTAACTGAGCTTTTTTCTATTCATGCTTATGACATTTGCAACCGACCCAAACATTCTCTCTCTCACGTAGTTACATAGTCAAGTGCTCACTACGGGGGAACGGTCCGAATGGGATTTGAACCCGGTCCGGTCGTGTTAGGATCTAGCGCCGTTTCCAAATGCACCACCGGGCTGACCCGAACATTATGATGATAATTATGAATGTTGTTATAAAATGGTGTAATCACTCAATGATGAAATTTGACATTTAATTCTTCAGCAAACGATTTTCATCAGCGGTTGCAGTAAGGCTCCATCCAAGCACCGAATTCCCACACATCCTACGGTCGCACCACGTACGTAGGTGTAGAAAGTGTATTCATCCGTCTACAAAACCGTTTCATCCCACAATCAGAAAAAGAAAAACCCCTCGCCCACGTGGGTGATCCTGCCATATAAGGACACCGTCAAAACGAAAAGCAAATATCATCGCCATCATCTACCGCATGGCCACACCGTGTGATTTCCCATGGCGGGTGCCAAAAAGCTCGCATGGTTGGGTCGAACGGTTAGATTTCGATAGTTTGCTTCGGTGCTTGCGTTTGTTAGCTGTCGGTGGCGTAGGTGGCACACAAGTTGATGTTAACCGAGTTCTGGATGTAAGGTCGTCGTATCCTTGTGCGTGTTGCGTGTGCGAGGTGAGCAGACGATGGCTCAATAAAGGCACGGTGGAAACTTGGGCCGGTCGCTGTGTGCTCGGTGCGTGGTAGTTACGATAAGATTGATTAGTTCATCACGCTAAGATAAGCGTTTGATGGTTTCACACACACACACGCAAGAGAGAAAAAAGAATGGTTTGAAAAGCGAGCAGAAGCACTTACAAATGGAAATTATTTTTAGTTTCACCCCCAGTATTGTTATGTTTCATGTAAAAAAATCTGTGTAATGCCTCTCGTTTGTCGAGTTTATATTATGCTTGTCTTTGTAGGTTATTGCAAGAGTTCCATACATAATAATAAATAAGTATGAAATGGTTAATGCACTGATTGTTCGCCTTAGACTATAAAGCCAGCAACATAACTTTTCGGTAATGTTGGTATTATGCACGGAAACCCTTCTGCGGGCACCCAAAATGACCATCCGTGCCATCCGAACCATCATTCATGCGGTTGTGCTAACGTATCACGTTGAGTGAAGGCACTAAATCGATACTGACATTAAGTATGATGCCGCTTGTCCAAAAACACACTCCCACATTGTATCATTGCGAGGCATCAAACTGCAATAGCAGCGTGTGGTGCAGCCTTTGTGCCCCGGCCAGCAGCAACAATATTGAGTTTGGCTCGGAAAATTTTTCCTACACCCACCAAGCGTTTGAAGCTGCTTCCCATTATCTCTCGAGTGTTGTTTATGTGGAGTGGCCAACCAAAGGGGTGCAGAAGGTGGTAACATATGTTGCACGAATACATCGATCCGATTCCGTGCGCCCGCCACCACGGGCTAGCGCCAAGGCCACAGCCAACAGCCTTATTTTATACATCCAAGTGCAAAGCACAGTTTGATTTTCCACCAGGGGGCCTTTTCTCACCATCGCAGCCATGTTTCGATGGGAATGGCTTGTTTTATTTTGTTGCTCTGATGGGTTGCTCGGATGGGATGGAGCAAAACAGACCATTCGCTACACTCAATTAGAGTGATTGAGTGAGTGATGGCCGATCCATCCGGTGTTACGTGTAGCACATCGGTATTAGATTTGCTCATCGAAAAATGCAACTATCTTTGTGCAGTTTTGCTTTTGTTTCTTGTTTCTTACACGTGTGTTTTATGTGTGTATATTATTGTGTGAGTGGCGTTTTATTGCAGCTCGGCACACATTTCCAGATTGCCATCGTTTCGGGTGGCAACAGGGATGGAATGAAAAGCTGCTTAGCGCTACTTGTAGTTTTTTTTATGTTGTGTCATAGTTATGGCATAGTATGTATATCTGCTATAATGTGCTGCACTTCACAGGAAGCAAGAAAAGTAGGAGAATCGATCAAGAAATGGAATCATTAACGATCCATTGTTGTGTGGATACAATAACAACCAAAACCAGGAACCCTATGTCGCAACCAGTTTATCACAAAACATTACAACATACAGTTTCACCTCGGGATGTTCCTCCGCCCGTGCCAACCACACGAGAACTATAATCGGAGAATTGTAATTTATTATTCTTTTTACGACAAGCATTCATTCGCTTGTCCAGGGAAGGGTTGTCATAATTTTCTTACGACTTTACCAATGAGTACGCAATAGCGTAGGAATTTTGTTTGGCTCTTGCTACTGAAGCACATTTATGCTGGATGGGAAAGGCAAAATACAACAAACGCTTCAAACAAAACGACGGCTTTTGTGTAAAGCTTTAGTGTTTGGAAACGACCCTAGTGACACACAGATACAGTTTAACAAATATTTGTCTTCATCCCTTTGACTGTAAACAACCGTTCGGTTACAAGTAGCAGCAATGGCTAGCGCATTGCATCGATACAAAGTTTAATGGTAGCGATCCTACCGATTACACTACGATGTGTACATTGTTATGCGATCGAAGATGGGCAAATAGAAAGCGATTCCTTTCCCGTTCGCAATTGCTATCGCTTTTCTTTGCCAGCCAAGAAACAACGGCAACAATGTTGACGTTAAGCTGATCCTTTTCATCCTATGGAGAGCTTTGAAATTCCCCTGATGGCATGGAGTAACGCAAGATTTCATTGCCAATCACGTATACATTGCTTTATTGCTGTCGTAAAAAATGTGTATCTAAATAGAATACAGCGAAATAGTTTATACATCATAGTAAATGTCAAGCACGGCATTGTCAATTAGTAAATGGCCATTATCTCATTCTTGTCTAATTACCAGCACATTACTTGTGATTCAGTTTGGTGACAAAAACTCATCAAATTACAAATCCTGATCACATTTCCACAACTCAATAGCAAATCGTATGCTATTAAGCTCTGTCCCAACGCTTGTAGCACTCACCGGAAGTGGAAGAGTTTCGTGTACTTAAGCCTTTCCGTTATCGATCGATATCGATATCGTTACCATTCTGATACTGCCTGACTACAACAGCACTTACATGTTTTGTGGTACGTATTACCATCCCTCCCGTCACATTCCATCATTCCCCATTGCACGATAATTTTGCATATGGCATCGTCACGACTGTTTGTCGTCGACGCCATCGCCATTGACGTCGCGTGTCGCACATCCGATTAAAGGATTTTGACCACCATCGCATTCGCAGTGCAGTGCTTGTGACAATGTGCAAGCTGGGTCGCTGCACGAAAGCTGATCGGTTCTGCTGTGGATGAAGGAACCACATCTTCTCGCTTTTCCATTTGCCTTCAATCAATTCTGACAACCGGTCCGGTCGAGACACTTTAATTACCAACCGTCCACTGGCGTGAAAGCCCATTTCGCATGATTCACTTAAAGCGCACTGCAGCGCGCAATCGTGTCATTGTTTTCGCTTTGCATTTGCCGTTTTCAAGTGTTGCGATTTGATATATCGCCCCTTTCCATGGGTAACTGTGAACGGCAAACCATTCCTGCACTAATCCATCGAAACCATTTGATTGAAGGGTGCAAATAAGCTGATATTTATTGCCGGCCACTCAAATCGACCTCTGTGGATTAAAGGATAAGCGTTGGATTTGAAATGTAGAGGACAGTCCGTAGTCCGTCGAAGTCATTTCCAATCGCGTAGCATTAGAGCTAACTTATACGGTGATCGTTTTCGACTTTACTACGGCCTAAAGCTTTTGTTGTATTTCACGCCAGATCAGAATAGATTGTTGCACTGTTCCGGAATAGATTGGTTGTAAAATACGTAAGCGTTGTTTGTTTATTTAGAAGGTACCACAAACACTTTCTGGGTATTTCCAAAATGTAAGAGTCTTTTGTGGTGACGAACCATCATTCAACTATTTCGGCCATTCTGACAGCTGTCATCACTACATCAAAATAAAGCCTTTTCGAAATAGCGGAAATAGAAAGAAGGAATAAAACAAACCTCTAACGAACAACAACATACAAGTTTTTCAAGATCGACTGCCATACCTGAAACCTTTTCTGGAATCTCTTCAAGTTGAACCAAAATGTTTGCAAATGTTCCCAAGCAAAGCTTTCACCCTCTAAGGCAAAAGTGTTTGGAATATAATCAACTTCTGTTTTAAAGAGTTCTAGAAAGTGGGCAGATACCAAATTTTCAACCATTTCTGGAATCCTTTCAAGTAAAACTGGAATGTGTTGTGATAGAAATGGAATCCGTCGTAATTTTTAACACACCTGTTTTGTCTAAAATCTTTACCAACGTGTGATTAGAGAAAGATTTACTCGGAATCAACATGCAAAAGCTCGAGAAAGAAGAAAGATTCTATATCTACTTCTACTTATTCCAGTTTAACTTGAAACGAACCTACAGCTGGCTCGAAACTGTACAACTTGAACTCTAAATTACAGTAATTTACCAAATGCTCATTTATTTCGGGAATGCACTCAAACTATAGAGAGAATAGTTATTTCCATATTGGCATGAAGTTCGCTAATGTTGCTCATCCCTCTTTTAGAGCTGACCGTAGTAGTATGTAAAAATAAAACTTAAACCATAACAGCAGCCGCACGGCTTTTATTCGTGCAATATTCCGGTACTGCCCGTTTGTACAAAACGATTCCCCGTGTTTATTGAATAGTTTATGTCTTTCATAATTTTCTTTATTATAGCAGGCGATAGCCGAAGCAGACATCACAATAAAAGAACAAAAGCATTCTCGAAAATGGATTTGGCACACTGCCACAAACACACACACACACACACACGTGCTCGCTTGCTCGTTTGCCTCGGGGGCTGTCTCGGGGTGATGATTTTACCATTGCTGTCAAAACCATTAAAAGCACCATAATGTTGTGGATAAAATCATCGTTTCGTGGCCACGTCCGTACAGCAACACGCCACAACATCGCCGTAAGATTTTCCGTGCAGCAAATAATGGGGGGGGGGGGGGGTGAGAAGAAAAAAATACGAAAAGCCCTCTCTCCCTAAGGGGGGGAGGAGGGTAGCCAAGATTTCCCGTCTATTTCGGTCAGCTGGAGTCGTTTGCTGGTCAGCACGCTGTAAAAGTATTGTTCTAGGGCACCAAGGGGGAGGGGAATGGAGGGGGTGGAGCATACTGGGTGAGGTGGAGTGCGGGGGTTGTCTTTTTTCTTAAGGGGCCCATGTGTAGCGTACATCTTTCAAAAACATTTTTCGCATTTTGGATTATTTTAGCCATCGGGACAGCAAAGCAGTGCGACGGTCACAACGAACCGTTGGAACCGTTCGCTGGAAAGGGAACTGTGAGACAGTTTGCACAAAAACCTGACGGCATTCGGTCGGCCAGGCTCGTGAATATCATTTCATACTCATTTTCTTTTACTTCGTTGTCGGTATCTTCCCTCGGTTGCGGAAAGGTTCCGTACATCATGGAATGCGACACGGCCTTACCGAGAGACGCTTGCCTTCGCTTTCGCAGGGAAGGATGTTTTGTCCTCCAGCGCCATTTGTGAACCGCATCAGACATTTTGCTCACGTTTGGTAATATATCAGAAATTTATCATCTCCATACCACACTCACGAGGTGGTCCTCGAAAGCAAATCCTCCGGCATATTGAAAGAACGCTCGGCCCCCCGGTCTTCGGAACAATCGCAAAGCAGAAACAGCAGAACCTCGAAGAAAAGTGTAGGGAATGTTCCGTACCCTGCCATTTTCTCCCCTACACGACTAGCGCAAGATTTAGGAAGCGGCCAGGTCGCCGGAAGCGGGAAACCAGCAGGGCAGGGAAGAACATTGTGCAGGGAAAAATACATATAAAACAGGAAACACATAACGCTTTTTCGTTATCTTTGACCCAGCCGCGAAGCTTTTCCTTTCACGTGGCGCTTCGCTTTGTCCATTTCGATTTTTCTTTCTCTATCAGCTCTCTCGCAACCTCTCCCACCATCCACAACGACCGAGCAAAGGGACATTCGATGGCTCACCATTACACGATTGTAGGACAACCACATTAGACCATCCGGCTATCTTTGCACCATAAGGTAACGTTTCGGTTCGTAGATATGATTTGCTTCGCTGCTCTATCCACTGTTTGTCCCAAACCAACTGATTTTTTTTTCTCCGGGAGTTTGCTTCGGCTAACTAAATATAGCATCTCGCATTCGAACTTCATCGGGCTTCATCGCTGTTTTCGGGCCGACCCCCGAAACACTTACACGCGCCTCGGCATCGAACGGATTGAAAATCGATGTCGCGGCTGACTTTTTCCTTGGGGCTGCTACGTGATGGCTGGCGGTATCTGGCCTCGCGTGGCCACAGAGGCGAAGGTGAAACCATAAAGAAGCGAAATAAATGTAGCGGTGATACAATATATCTTCCGAAAACCCGGGAACCGGCAGAGAAACAGGCACCTTGGTAAGCCTGGCAGCAAGCGTGCTACCTTTTCGTTAAATGTTTGCAAACAGTGCAAAAACGCCCCNGCAAGATTTAGGAAGCGGCCAGGTCGCCGGAAGCGGGAAACCAGCAGGGCAGGGAAGAACATTGTGCAGGGAAAAATACATATAAAACAGGAAACACATAACGCTTTTTCGTTATCTTTGACCCAGCCGCGAAGCTTTTCCTTTCACGTGGCGCTTCGCTTTGTCCATTTCGATTTTTCTTTCTCTATCAGCTCTCTCATAACCTCTCCCACCATCCACAACGACCGAGCAAAGGGACATTCGATGGCTCACCATTACACGATTGTAGGACAACCACATTAGACCATCCGGCTATCTTTGCACCATAAGGTAACGTTTCGGTTCGTAGATATGATTTGCTTCGCTGCTCTATCCACTGTTTGTCCCAAACCAACTGATTTTTTTTTTTTTCTCCGGGAGTTTGCTTCGGCTAACTAAATATAGCATCTCGCATTCGAACTTCATCGGGCTTCATCGCTGTTTTCGGGCCGACCCCCGAAACACTTACACGCGCCTCGGCATCGAACGGATTGAAAATCGATGTCGCGGCTGACTTTTTCCTTGGGGCTGCTACGTGATGGCTGGCGGTATCTGGCCTCGCGTGGCCACAGAGGCGAAGGTGAAACCATAAAGAAGCGAAATAAATGTAGCGGTGATACAATATATCTTCCGAAAACCCGGGAACCGGCAGAGAAACAGGCACCTTGGTAAGCCTGGCAGCAAGCGTGCTACCTTTTCGTTAAATGTTTGCAAACAGTGCAAAAACGCCCCCCCCCCTCCCACCGAACAAAAAGAAGAAGAAAATAGCACACGAAAAAAAGAACATGATGCCAGTGGAGAAAAGGGAGAAAAATGAAAATAAAGCCCCGTTATCCTTGCTGCTTCCGGATACACCCCCTTTTGGCTGAGGGGTTTGTCGAAAATCCGACGAAATCCTGCCATCCGCTCAACCTGGAAGGACGTGCACCAAGTGTGTGTGTGCACGGTTTGTATTTTAAGTTCTGTTTCATTTCATGTGGCTCGAAATTTTTGGTCGGAAGCCTGGTTTGCTTCCATGCTGCCGAACCGGTCGTCGGAAAATGGACGAACCTCGCACGGGTTTACGAAGGGAATTTATAGTTGCACGAATTAACCGTAACTGCTGGGCACTTGAGTCGATGAAAGCGATGTGTCGGATACACCGTAGATGGTGTGTGTGTTTCGTTGCTTTTTCATTCCGTATCCTGGCAGCCGTGTATTAGTTTTCCTTGAAAAATCCCCTACGGCTTTGAGGCAGACTGCTATGTAAATCGTTTTACTGTCCAAGTTTTTGAAAAATGAACAGCATACTGGAGATACAATTCCCCCGGTTCTGGTTCAGGCATTCAGGCCCGGGTTTGTTACGCAAATATCATCATCTCTCTCTCTCTCCCTCTCTCTCTCTATCTCTCTCTTTCTCTCTCTTAGCTGAGAACCAGCCGGACAGTGCAGTCGGTAGCGATGCGTGAATAGGAAAGTGATCAGCATAGAGAGCGAGACTTGCCAGCATACATACTATTCATGGCTACAGCTTCGATTCCTTGAGGCGTTTTAATCTTTGCTCTTTGAGCTTCCGTGAATGTGGAGCAGCACCACGATCCACAACGAGAACGGTGCATGGCGAACGAATGACGAATGGCAAAGAAGCATAATCATCGTTGGACCGGTGCCTAAAGCAGCAGCGCGTCAACTGGAAACTCAAATCGATGATCGATGAGATGCATCTTCGTTGTGGTGTGTAATGATGCTTGGTGCAAATGGGGAAGAAAAACGGTTTTAAGAAAATAGGCAGTATCAAAACTGGAACCGGGCCTTCTTTTTTGGGCCAATCGATGTTTTACTCGAAGGTCCTTTCTGCACGCGAGAGCATTCTGGACATCGTTTTTAAGCGCAAGTTATGCTTAATATTATGCACTTCAAACCATTGAATGGGATTGTATAGACTTTAAGATAAAGTTCATATAGTACCAAAAAGGTCTTTGGTGCAAGTTCACACAATTCTTTCATTAGAATTGTGGTTGTTCTTTCATTAGAATTGTGGTGTTATGAATCATAATGACTGCAATATCTTATATTGAAAACTTCTAGAACAATAACCAGCGAGAGAATTATAACATAATATTTTTTGTACCCCCCCAACTCTCTCTCTCTCTCTCTCTCTCTTTCTTCTCTTTCATAAAACTAGCAACAAGAAGAATATTCTGCTGTTGGCATGCTCGCCGACTGGTGCGATTTTTATCACATCGGTTGCTGCATATTAAATACTGATTTTAATAAATCATCAGCATATTAACGGTTGGCCCGTGTTAGTGTTTGCTGAGTTCATTTGTGGTTCGTTTTTTTTCTGTTGTTGTTGCTCCCTTTGCTTCCATTTTATTTATTTTTTTGCACTGCTGCTGCTTTCCATAGTTAATTTTCGTCCCAATTTATACGTTTGCGAGTGAAAACCGGCCACCCGGGGGGATATTGCGCTCCCTTGGTTTTTTTTAATCGATACGCTAAATTGAGGTTAATTATTTATACATGAATAATAGCGCAGAATAGCGCAAGTGCTGTGCACAAGTAAGAACAGGACGAGAGAATACAAAAAAATCCACAATATTGAATATTCCCAATATGGTAAGAGCGTGAGTGAAAAGGGACACAAAAGAAGGAGAGAGAGAGAGAGAGAGAAAGCGAGAAATATGAACAATGGGCTTGGGTCACGTTTAATTAAAATTTTAATCAACGCAAACTGCTCGAAGGAACCGCGAAACAATTTGCAGCAGCACAAATCCACTTTAAACTGCACAGCGTCTACATCTACGACCAAAGGTTCGTACGCATTAGCTCGCATACTAAAACTCCTAGCTTAGCAGGTTGGTTTGTTTTTTCTTTATAATACATTCAAATAGTTTATGTTTTAATGCAAACAATATGTCATGACTCGTTCGTTAAATCTGCCGCATTTCTGGGGAGGATTTCTTCCCCCCCCCCCCCCCCCCCCCCCCCTTGGGTTTTCCGTACGATGTGACGACGTGTAATTAGAGCGTAAAGCCAACCAGTACACTAAACAAAACGGGCGTCACCACTTCGGGCTGGCCTAGTTTGGGTGCGGAAAACCGAAGCCGAGAGCGTTGGGAATAAAGCTTGGAAATAATTCTAGGTGATAAAAATAAAAATATTACCAGCCAATTCCTGCCCAGCCCTTTCCGTGCGGGTAGGCTTCGTTTGCGATTTTTTTCCAGCCGAACGAACGAACGAACGAAACCGATCCAATGTCCGGATTGAGGTTCGGGGGAAAAAAAATGCGAAAAGGTTAGGCCCCTGACAGCATGGGGCTCAATCGTCACCGGAGCGAATGAAATATTCATCGCACACACATCGATTCCAGTCATCCGGCCCCAAACGGAACCCGCTTCCGAAGTGGGTGAAAGGGTGGGTGGGAAGGAAGAAGGGGTGGAGGGTAGGGGGTGTAGGGAAGGAGAGAGGAGGGAGAAAACGGGACGGGAAGGCAAACGGCAGAACGGTCGATGGGCAGGATACGCTTTCCTTTGAAGCTGACAGGCGATGTAAAAATTGCTCCGCAAGGCAAGCAGAAGGCACACCAACACCAGCACACATGGAATGTGTGGAAGTGCTTGCAGGGGCTTAGGATGGAAGATTATTATTCGCTCTGATCCCTGTCGGTTTGCTGTGGCCCGCAGTAGGGAACGGCACTGACTGCATTCGCATAGCGACAGGCGCACGTTTTTTTTTTTGTTCTCTGTGTGTGTTCCATAAATTCTTCACCACCACAACAACAACAAAAAATCAAACCCCACCGAACAGCATGTCACCGCGTGGATTTGCACTAAATCTTTGTTCAACCGATAGAATGGTGGATTTTTTTTGTCTGTTTTGCCTCCCTCCGCATAGTTTAATTAATTCCGCAAAGCTAATGAAATGAACTCAAACAGCCGTTTATAGTGTAAGAACGAAAAAGAAAAAAAGATCCGGAGGAAAAACACAAACAAATACTTGCAGATGCTAATATGCAGCAGCAGCGCGTTTTAATTGTGCGGTGTAAAAATAGCTTCGTGTCATCCGTAAAGCCCGGGGTGACAGATTAGGGCGAAACGTGTACGTCAAAACCCCGCGGACACTTCGATTTGGACCGGTGCAAAACCACACCGAACACGCATTGCGGTAAGCATCAATTAACACCCTTTTTGGCGAAGGTACGCTCCATTGTGCTGGGTGGCTGGGAACGGACGCTTTTCGGGCTTTGTATTCTGCACCATACCACCCTTAGCCCGCCTTGACAATAGCGGATAGCGAGCACAGACACATGGAAAACATAAATAAACACAGGGAATAACGAAACAGGGAACGTGCTCCAAAGCAATCGAAAGGAAGGAAACCAAAGCAATGGTTTCCACCGCCTGTCTACGTTCACTGTCGGCTTATTACGGTTCTTTGCATCTGCCCTTGCGAGCAGGAAAGAATTCATCGCGTGTAGACAAGTGTAGCGAGTGATTGTTCGAGCAATGTTGCATAATGGTTACAGAGATGGACAGAGCGAGCAAGCGACCATGCGAACAGCTCGCCGCTGTTTCGCATTCCAACGCTAAGAAAAGCTGCATTTAATTGAGAGATTTCGTTGCTTTCTAATTGCCTCGCAGCGAGTCATGTCAAGCAGCTCTCAGCTGTTCGTTTGTCTAGATTTTTAACAAATCGGCACGTTCTAGCGAAAACACAATTCATTAGAAACTGCGCCGTACTTGAAGGTGGTCTAAATTGGAGTCGTAGGCTTTTGTTTGCAGCAACGGTTCGCTTTCGTTGTGGGATCTAATTACCCCGAAAGCTAAACAACAAAGTATTTGTAGCATCATTTAACCGATTACAAGTAGCTCGAACGAGTAATAGCGTCGGGGAAAAGGCTTTCTATTGTATCCATTTACTAACCCATAATCGTGGCGAAATAGCTAGCGTTGCTTGTTTTAACGAGATGGAGCAAACCTTTCCACTATCCACACATCGTTTTGACAGCAATAACCGTGCCTAAGCACACTGACACTGAGCTTTCCCGAAACGGACAGTCTTTCTATCGATGGTGTGGCAATGGGCGTTGCACTTCGCTTAATGTGATCAAGCGTAAAATTTCCCATTCTAGTCAGCATCTCCCACCGATGGACCAAACCCAGCAAACCGGTTCATTTAGTTCCACTCCCGGTATCGTGTCCCGGTGTCCGGTCAATCCGTACGACCGGAATGTGCGATGCCGTTGCGAGAGATGCGATCATTTTGGGCTTAGCGCAGCAGTTTCGAGCTGGTTGAATTTATCGATGTGGCGCTGCTTTTCGCGCCGGGTTTTTCCCACCCTATTGCTGATGCTATTGCTACTGCAGCAGCTTTCCACAGGCAGGCAGACGCAGGAACTAGGGACGTAGAAGCGGGCGTGCGAGCGTGAAACAAATGGGGATGGGGTTTCGGGTCGAAAATGGACACCGAGTTGCCCAGCTGCAGTGCGGAAATGGAAAAGTGGTTAACAGTAGATTTAATTGCACCACGAAACGGCCACCCGACGGGCGAGCCTGTTGAGCAGATGCAAATTCGGGAAGGAAGTTGGGTGGCATTATGGAATACAGTTTCACCTACAAAAGCAAGTTGGCTAGTAAGGGTAATTTTCGTAGTTTCTTTAAATGGCCAGTACTACACGGTAGGAAAAGGAGGGAAAGTACTTAAACACTTTTAAGCTCAATCGTGCATGTGATTACTGCTCTAGCTCTTTATGAAGAGAGAAAGTGTATCACTCTTTTAGTAAGTATACATTAAATTTAATAAATTGTTTAGCAACTGTTTTTAAATACATTATTAAAATAATCAACAACTCATTGTAGTGTAGAACACGGGTTTTCTCAAAATCACTATGTTTGACGAAAGTTTAAACCACGTGGTCNGTACTACACGGTAGGAAAAGGAGGGAAAGTACTTAAACACTTTTAAGCTCAATCGTGCATGTGATTACTGCTCTAGCTCTTTATGAAGAGAGAAAGTGTATCACTCTTTTAGTAAGTATACATTAAATTTAATAAATTGTTTAGCAACTGTTTTTAAATACATTATTAAAATAATCAACAACTCATTGTAGTGTAGAACACGGGTTTTCTCAAAATCACTATGTTTGACGAAAGTTTAAACCACGTGCTCTTCTAGATTGTTCGCAACTAACTTTATTTACATGTTAACTGTTCGCTCGTTGGCTCTCAGCCCGTTTATGTCATGCAATCGACGAGTTTGACGTATCCGTTTACGCTGGCCGATCCAAAGCGTAATAATTTCCACAACACTCATCTTTACTTCGTTTTAACCTAAAATTATTAGGAAAATTTAAAAAGCGTAGAAAACTTCAGAACTATCTTTAAACACGATTTTGGTATAAAGTGTAACTAGTCTGTTTTATTGATATTATTATTAATGATTATTGATTTAAAAAAATATTTTAACAAAAATGCCAACTTTCACATGTGTCCAGTGAAACAATCCTCGAAAATTGATTCATAGTACTTTATATTATTAAATAATCAAATGTTTTATTTCACATTAAGGATGAAGGCTGAGCAAAATATTCAAATGGATCAGTATGGCAAGGAAGGTACACAGTTAACCTAAGCAATACGTTAAAAATTAAAATCAGTGATGCATAAAGCCGTCAATAATCCTTGCGAACACTTGAGCGAAACCGATTCCACAAATACTTTCGCTTCGGAATGCAACACATTGCCAACGAGCCCATAATCCTGGCACGGGTAAACTACATTGCGTTCCATTAGTTTGCGGCCGGAAACACGGGTATGACATATTTACATGACCCCTTCCCACCGCCCACCATCCCTCGCATGAAAAGCCCCACCCCGAACAGGGCTATAAACTCGCACCAAGTAACGCCGTAGAGCACTTGAGGAGGGGGAAAGGGGGAGGGTAGGAGGACCCGCTAGGTTGTACGTGGATTTGCGCTATTTTAGCACACGGCAAAACCATACCCTCAGCCCAGTAAGTTCATAAAACTTGGCCCAAGGCAATGGGACCAGTTGCTTGCCGACAAACCAACATACCTGGCGCGAACGGGTAAATCTAAAATAATGTTTTGCAAACCGTATTATGTGCTGTACATTACTGTTACACCCATTATGATCCTAGAGCTTACGGAAAGAGGCCATCCCTCCGGCCATTAAGGTGGTGGCCGTGATGAAATTCCCCGTGCACCAAACGGAAGTAATTTCGCTCCGCTTCTTCCCTGCCGCCCCGGTCAGCCGCACTCGCTTCTGCCGCTTGTGCCAATGCCGGTGGTGGAGTGCCAAAAGTTAACCACAAGCAGCCAAAAACTAAGTAGACCCCACGATAACGTGGGGAAGAAAAAAATCGAAAGAACAGGGCACAAATCCGCACGACAAGAAAATTGCCAACCGTCGCTTTTCCCGTTTGTCGTCGAGAAAAATTGGCGACCGCTTCCAGTCCAGCCGGCAGACCCGGTCTGCAAAGAGAGTCTAAGGGCGAGCCGTTTTGTGTGTGTGTGTGTGTGTGAGCAGAAAAAAAAACGTACAAAATAAAACCGATGAAAGAAAAGCAGCTTTTTCTAATAATGTTTGTTTACTTTGTTTCGTTTCGATTTCCAGTTCCAGTCCCAATGGGAACAACGGGAGGGAAAACGGCGATAAACGCCGGGGGTGGTTTTTCCACTTCTTGTAAAACCACAATGCTTGCCCGAGTGGAAAAGCGGGCGGGCAGGCGAGCGCCGATGGGCTGCACTACCAGACCGTGCGTTTTCGACGGGTGTTTCGACGTGTGCGAGGTGTAGAAATGTTTCCTGCCGCGACCCAACTCACCTGAACCAACGCTTTCTTGCTTTATTATACTTCTCTAATGACAGTACACCGCCTGGACGTGTACGAGCTCGTGTGCAGGAAGGAGAGCCTTCGACGGGCTCTCAGTTGTCCTTTCTCGCTCAACCTTCGTTACGACCATCTGAGTGTTTTCTCTCACTTGTTTTGCTCGCTGTATGAGAAGCTGCTCAGGGTAAACCGTTCACACTATACGCTCGGTGCGAGTGATACTTGACTGGTTGTNTAGACCCCACGATAACGTGGGGAAGAAAAAAATCGAAAGAACAGGGCACAAATCCGCACGACAAGAAAATTGCCAACCGTCGCTTTTCCCGTTTGTCGCCGAGAAAAATTGGGGACCGCTTCCAGTCCAGCCGGCAGACCGGGTCTGCAATGAGAGTCTAAGGGCGAGCCGTTTTGTGTGTGTGTGTGTGTGTGTGTGTGTGTGTATGTGTGTGTGAGCAGAAAAAAACGTACAAAATAAAACCGATGAAAGAAAAGCAGCTTTTTCTAATAATGTTTGTTTACTTTGTTTCGTTTCGATTTCCAGTTCCAGTCCCAATGGGAACAACGGGAGGGAAAACGGCGATAAACGCCGGGGGTGGTTTTTCCACTTCTTGTAAAACCACAAAGCTTGCCCGAGTGGAAAAGCGGGTGGGCAGGCGAGCGCCGATGGGCTGCACTACCAGACCGTGCGTTTTCGACGGGTGTTTCGACGTGTGCGAGGTGTAGAAATGTTTCCTGCCGCGACCCAACTCACCTGAACCAACGCTTTCTTGCTTTATTATACTTCTCTAATGACAGTACACCGCCTGGACGTGTACGCGCTCGTGTGCAGGAAGGAGAGCCTTCGACGGGCTCTCAGTTGTCCTTTCTCGCTCACCCTTCGTTACGACCATCTGAGTGTTTTCTCTCACTTGTTTTGCTCGCTGTATGAGAAGCTGCTCAGGGTAAACCGTTCACACTATACGCTCGGTGCGAGTGATACTTGACTGGTTGTAGTCGTTCCACTAGTCGCATACACACACACACACATACACACACACACTCAGCGAAACATTCTTTCTCACACAATCGTTTTTCACGGCACCACGGTTTGCTTGACCGTCGCTGTTGAACTAAACTATACTACTGCGTTGGGGAAGCGTTCTGTCAAACCACTGACAGGAGTACACAATATGAATGTACACACGCACACACATACAGCTACGCACGATCAGTGAAGCTTCAGTGCTTTCGTTCACTTGCACATTCAACTTGTTGTGTGCGTGCGCGCTTGGAATCGTAGAGGAAAATAAGTTCTTCCGCTGCTGCTGTCCGGCTGCGACGTTTCGTAGCACCGTGTAAGTGTGCGTGTGTGTGGGTTGCTTTTATTGTTGTTAGTAGCTTGGGCAACCAACTCCACGCTCTATCAACTCGTTGGGTCTCACTCTCGCCTAACACGCCGAAGTTCGCACACTCAAGAAAGCTCTCACGTGAGCAGCGTTCGGGAAAAAGGTAAGTTTGGCCGTGTTACCGCGACCATCCACCAGCCCTCGCTGTATGCTTTTACCCGTCGCTCTACCGTCCCAGTGAACGGAAACGTGACGTAGAGAAAATTCAAGATGGCGCACGTTCTACGAGGGTCACCTGTGTGTGCGTTCGAATTTTCCTGCCATTTCTTATCATTTTCTGCACGAGTTTATGCTGCGTGAAGCATCCTTGGTACCTCGACGACATCACAGTGAGGGTTTAGCGTACTGCACGGATCATCGTCAACCGTTCCAAACGTTTGTTTTTCGATGTTATCCTAGCGCGAAGCATACTGCACTGGCACACGGTTGGATGTGTATAGCACCAATTCGTAGCACCTTAACACTGGTTTTCGAACGGGTACACCCAACAGATAGTAGTAGCCAACTGCACGGAACCGATCACAACCTGGCTGGCGATGTATCCGAATACAAGAATATACGCACACCGCTACCAACATGTAGCGATGATTTTGCACAATTTCATGTTCGGTTGTCGCCTTTTGCCATTTTACCGCACACTTTGGTACACTAGCCTAAACATATGCAGCGCCTAGCCTACAAAATTCGCCCTCCGTACAGCATACGGGTTCACTGGCTGACGGCTGCTGCTAACCGTACGGTGAAACCATTTAGTTATCGCTCGAGGGCTTTCTCTCGCGCGTTACGGAAGGTCAAATCTATACTGGTATCGTAAACCACCAGTAAGAGAGACCAGCCGTAGCCGTGCTCCGTTCAGTATCGCGGTACGGCTACGGGTTTTCCTTCCGACCAAATCCGACACGTACACTTACGTACCCGCACCAGTGCATGGGATTTAATGGAACTTGCGGCTAAACGCACACAGACGCACTATCCTCACTAGACTGCCTCACATACCAGAGTGAAAGCGAAGCAAGCAGAATAAAATCAACAAAAGAGATAGGGAGAGATAGGGAGAGAGATAGCGTGAGAGAAAAAGAGAGAGCGAGAATGGTAGAGTGAAAGAGAGATGGAGAAAGGGTACAAGAATACTATCAGTTATTGTCGAGTGCGCTGTGAGTGGTAGCCACGGGTAGAAGAAAGCTTACGCTGTGAGTTACCCTGGTTTTTTTTTGTGCAAGCGTCCCATTCCACTCACGCGACCACGGACTCACGAACGGATGGAGCCGCACGGTGCAAATGAGTGTTTCATGCATTGCGCGCCGAATGTCTCCCGCTCCCGACTGCGGCACTGAGCTTTTCATTCAACTTTTCACGCTGTACAATGGCACGGCGCGCTAGACAGAACGCTGAGCGCCCGAAAGCTTCCGTGCGGTTTCCGTACGTTCGCCCGGTACGGTGTGCCAGTCGGCAGGGTAGCCAGTGTCAAGTGTGTCAATCGCCAAACGGTTCACCGCACTCACTCACACGTACGAGACCGAATCACTGCGGGTGGGTGTACGATTTGAGAGCAGCATTAATTGATTTTTGCGTTCACCAGCATTGGCTTTCGCGGTCGTTTTTAATGCGCGTGGGGTTGTGCTAACCGTACGGTACCGTGCTATTTCATCCTACACGCAACGTTGCTAAACGCGGAATGCTTTTACATGGGTACAGCTATGATTGGTGAGTTTAGTTTCGCAACTGCTTTTTAATTGCATCCATTGAAAAGATCCAGCAAAACAGCCTCATTCGATGGTANAGCGATGATTTTGCACAATTTCATGTTCGGTTGTCGCCTTTTGCCATTTTACCGCACACTTTGGTACACTAGCCTAAACATATGCAGCGCCTAGCCTACAAAATTCGCCCTCCGTACAGCATACGGGTTCACTGGCTGACGGCTGCTGCTAACCGTACGGTGAAACCATTTAGTTATCGCTCGAGGGCTTTCTCTCGCGCGTTACGGAAGGTCAAATCTATACTGGTATCGTAAACCACCAGTAAGAGAGACCAGCCGTAGCCGTGCTCCGTTCAGTATCGCGGTACGGCTACGGGTTTTCCTTCCGACCAAATCCGACACGTACACTTACGTACCCGCACCAGTGCATGGGATTTAATGGAACGAGCGGCTAAACGCACACAGACGCACTATCCTCACTAGACTGCCTCACATACCAGAGTGAAAGCGAAGCAACCAGAATAAAATCAACAAAAGAGATAGGGAGAGATAGGGAGGGAGATAGCGAGAGAGAAAAAGAGAGAGCGAGAATGGTAGAGAGAAAGAGAGATGGAGAAAGTGTACAAGAATACTATCAGTTATTGTCGAGTGCGCTGTGAGTGGTAGCCACGGGTAGAAGAAAGCTTACGCTGTGAGTTACCCTGGTTTTTTTATTGTGCAAGCGTCCCATTCCACTCACGCGACCACGGACTCACGAACGAATGGAGCCGCACGGTGCAAATGAGTGTTTCATGCATTGCGCGCCGAATGTCTCCCGCTCCCGACTGCGGCACTGAGCTTTTCATTCAACTTTTCACGCTGTACAATGGCACGGCGCGCTAGACAGAACGCTGAGCGCCCGAAAGCTTCCGTGCGGTTTCCGTACGTTCGCCCGGTACGGTGTGCCAGTCGGCAGGGTAGCCAGTGTCAAGTGTGTCAATCGCCAAACGGTTCACCGCACTCACTCACACGTACGAGACCGAATCACTGCGGGTGGGTGTACGATTTGAGAGCAGCATTAATTGATTTTTGCGTTCACCAGCATTGGCTTTCGCGGTCGTTTTTAATGCGCGTGGGGTTGTGCTAACCGTACGGTACCGTGCTATTTCATCCTACACGCAACGTTGCTAAACGCGGAATGCTTTTACATGGGTACAGCTATGATTGGTGAGTTTAGTTTCGCAACTGCTTTTTAATTGCATCCATTGAAAAGATCCAGCAAAACAGCCTCATTCGATGGTAATCATTTTCATTAGTCATTTGTTGCCAGATACTGGGCGCCTCCATGCAAATATGATACAAAGTTTTAAAACTTCCTAATACATTAAATTGTCTCACAACCAACGTTTCACGTTTCTATGTAGTACAACCAGAATGACTGTAAGCGCAATAACCACGTGATATTCATGTTTTCCGTTGTTTGTCCAACGGAAGACTTTGGCTACTCTGCGTCAAGTGTAACGCAACCGATTAATGGAAATTACGTGCTCACTCATTCAAATGATTTATGTAAAAAAGTGCTCCCTTCATTAACACCAACAGCTTTTACCTCACCAAGTGCAAATAGTCGTCCTCGTCAAACAGTGTTTATCTTTGCGCCCTTCGTTTTATCCCCTGTTATGCTACAGGAGCGATGCCTGCAAATGGCTAATGCTTTATTTGGTAGTTCATTGACAAAAAAAAAATCAACAGGGGGAACAGGGTTCGTTTTATTTCAAACCATGTTTAAACTTTCTACAGCTTCGCTTCGCACGATAGCAATCGTTTTCCGCTTGCACTTGCAGCTACCGAGCTGGTGAACGCAGTTGCGTACACCGCAGCATTGCATCTGTCCACCATTTTTACACGTTTAATTGCAACCCACAGAGAGTTTCGCATAAATTTTCCTGACACATAAATAACACGCCTAATAGCCGGGACACGACAGCCCGGACGGCGCGGTAAAGCTGCGGCCTGCGCGAACAACGACAAAAAAGGCTGACAGTTTGGACGATAGTGAGAAAATTAATGGTGCTTCACTGTTGCTGCCGGTTGCTGCATGCTGCAAAATGCAGATCCACCAAGCAGACTCGTGGACATCCCTAATGTAATGTTTCTGGAGAGGGGGGGGGGTAAGGGAGGAGCGTTTGTTCCGAAAAGCGAGTGTATAACATAAGCCGTGTATCGAATCGCCGGAAATGTGCCATTCCAAGGCACAAACACACTTTATTGTTTTTTGCTAGACAGTTTCCACTTGTTTCCACTCGTTCCCGTACCACACACACACCCAACCTACCTGTTTAATTTACACTGCTTCCCTCAAGACTCCGAATGGTGGCGAATCGCGTATCTCGTAGCCGTGCCCTAGAGCAGCACCATTGCTTCTCCGGTTCTCCAAACGGCGATTGGTCTCTGTTTAGCTGATCACGTTCTTCTCTATGCAGGACGCAAAGTGGGACGATGCCGATTCGTTTCACGCTGACCGGGATCGACGCATAGAAATGAAACACTAACACACATATGCATGACACATTGAGACACACAGCCACGCACACGCATACACACGTACACACCTACAGACACCTTTTTCTTTTTCTCTCTCTCTCTCTCTCTCTCTCACTCACGCAACCCGAACGGAGCGCACGTTAGTGAGTGCGAGACGACTGTTCTGCTGAAGGC
Source organism: Anopheles rivulorum (assembly GCA_018908115.1). Lineage (NCBI taxonomy): Eukaryota > Metazoa > Arthropoda > Insecta > Diptera > Culicidae > Anopheles > Anopheles rivulorum. The sequence goes on from STHB01000007.1 coordinate 127,448, forward strand.
TCCGAAATTACTCACTGAAAAGGCACGAGCTGCAAACAAGTCGCATCTACTTATCACTTTTCAACTGGTCGTAACAATTAGAGATGAAAAGTTGCATGTTAAGGGCAATGGCAAACAAACGGGAAAAAAAGGTTTTTGAAAAATTGGACATTGGCAGCAGAGTTGGAGAACAATTAAGGTTGGTGTTGCATATCACTTCAACGTCAAGCGACACACTAATGGATTTCCTCTTGGACGTTATATCCTCTGACTGTTCAGACACTCGCCATTGTGCACTGTCACGATTGTCGTAAAACAAACAAAAAAAACACCTCTGATAACATTTGTTCGGTAAACTTCAATGCAATGCATTCCGCACGCTGATGGCACTAAAAGTTAAAGACGATCTTCCACCTCGAATGGTTCAATGTTTCGTTCCAGGCTGTCTCCCATTTCACCGCAGCCAATGCGACTTCTCCGCATGCNTCAAGCGACACACTAATGGATTTCCTCTTGGACGTTATATCCTCTGACTGTTCAGACACTCGCCATTGTGCACTGTCACGATTGTCGTAAAACAAACAAAAAAAACACCTCTGATAACATTTGTTCGGTAAACTTCAATGCAATGCATTCCGCACGCTGATGGCACTAAAAGTTAAAGACGATCTTCCACCTCGAATGGTTCAATGTTTCGTTCCAGGCTGTCTCCCATTTCACCGCAGCCAATGCGACTTCTCCGCATGCACATTTAATGCATACCTGAGATAGACACATATTCACATTATTCACTCGCACACACACATACACACACACTGTCACGCATAGCTGGCCGCTGGCAGTAGGGAAAAAGGGTACTTTCCACTGCAATAAAGCTCGGTGATGAATAATAAAAACTTTCCCAACTATTCTGACTCGCCAGCGGTGGATAAGAGCCTTTTGAACGGTAATGGTGCCAAAAACGAAAACCCCATCCCGATCGGACACAGTTTACTAAAACCGTGGGTTGCGACACGTGTGAGTGGGTGAGTGCTAGTGCAATTGTGATTCATCATCACCAACAGCAACACAAAAAAAGGTGATTGTCGAAAATCGGGAGAAACTTTTTACGACCATTCGACGGTAAAGGACATCATTTGGATGAACAAAGAGTCGCCGAAGGAAGTTTTTCTTGTTCTGAAGGATTGCATGACAAACATTTTGGGCGATAGCATTATATTTTTTTAAAGTAAAAGAGTTATCCCATCTCGAAATGCACCAAAAACGTGCAATTTAACCATACTGCTAGCTCGCCCATTATTTATCGCAAATCGATAAAGCACCGCGTTAAGTTTCGTTTTAAGCACTCAAACCCTTCCCGTCAAGTTTTCTCCAAACAATTGCATGCGAAATCACATCCGCTAGTGAAACCAAGCCGAAAAGCGTTGCTCATCCCCATTGAGCAAAACTATTCCTGTGCAGTTAAACTACCGCAGCGAATTGAAGCGATGGTGCAAACAACACCTTCCACAACGCTGCCAGACGATGAGCGGGATGGAAAACTTTTAATTAACTTTTATTTCGGGCCAGTTCTCAGCGATTTGTTCCGCTTGCCAGCGGGAGGTTCACCTTTTTTTTTTACTTCTCTTTGCTATGCTTCATTCATGACGGTTGCTTTTTGTTGTTGCTACGTTTGGTCTAGTGCTTTTTTACTTGTGAGCTGCAGTGCATCGTCAGTTTGCAGAAAAGATTTATCATCTTGCAGTCCTGCACTGTGTAAGGGATTCGTTTAATTTCGGAATTTGTTGCTCATTTATTCTTGCTTTAATTCTTCACAGCTTATCCAATTTACTTGTGTGTTATTGCTGTTTAATGTCCATCCAATATTCTTTAAATAATATATCCGATTTAGTAAGTGCACTCATTAAATTATGTTTATTAGTTTCTTCATATTGCCACAGTTTTTGCTATCTCTTGTTCATTTCAAGTCACTAAAATAGCATTTAACTAAGAAAAAGCACACACACAGACAAAAATAATTTTCCCTTGGAAGTTACTCCTCTGCGGAGATGCCTCCCAGCACTGTTGCTTTGTCACTGAACTATTATTGTTGCAGCTGCCGCAGCAACAACCAACCACACTTTGGTGCGCTACTGTCCCATTTCGATGACACCAGGGATTTTTCACACGCACACACTCACACATATATACACACCCGCTGCTCTCATCTTTCGGAAAGGAGCAATGCTGTTAACCACTTATGCCAAGTGTATCAGCATCATCCCTGCTATCCTGGTATCTTCAATTTGTTCCATTCACACACACACATACACACACACACATACACACAACACACATACACACCGAGTGGGGCGTTCTTGGGAAGCACGCAATCTTTACGCATCCGCACCGCACTCACACATGCCTGCGAACGGTAGAGCTTTGTCGGGTCTGCCATCACTAGTGAAGACTTTGATGTGTGTGAGGATGTCTCACACACTAGCGCGTGCGTTCATTTCACCAATATCACTACCACTGGCAGAGGTTTGGAAATCGGTTGTACACGGTATCAGTTGTTAAGAGAAGAATCATATTTTCCACAAAGAAAATATGCTATTCAATGCTGCTGTTACTGGTACTGCTGTAGCAACATTAGGCGTCCTCTTTGCAGTATGGTTTATATCAATTAGGTTTTGTAGTAAACTATGTACAGTAGCATGTGTGAGTGTGTGTGTGTGAGTATGGGAGGAAGAATGTTTTCCATAGGATGTGATAAGGAAAAACGGGGCTCAAATATCTCAAATTGTACACGCTGAAAAACTGATAAGCAAAACGTTCCCCTTCATCGTTGTTTCTCCATTTCCACCACCGTTCCGTTCCGTATTACACTAGACACACAAACAAACACATGCTTATCTGCTAGGTTTTCCAGTACAACTAGCACTCACACAGTGATGCACTCGCAACGGAACAATAGGGCAGTGCTTTTTCACGCAACAGAGAGCGAGAACAAGAAGCGTTATTTGCAGGTTGGAATTTTCTTGCGTGATAAAGGCACTCGTGACAATTTCACTCCAACACCTTCACGCAGCTGGACAACTACACGAAACGAACCACGGGCGAAATGACGCTGACAGTGATGAAGATTTTGCTCTACATCTGGCACGGCACGTTACACCGCGCTACAGGGAAACGATTGATTGATTTAACAAACTTGCCAACCGCACTCGCACTCGCATCTGTCTGTCTTTTGGGGGAGTTTGTGGTTTTTTTTTTCGAGGCACACTCTGGCGTTTTCGTAAGGAAGCAACCCGCAAAAGGAAATCTGCAAACCGTGCGTGTGTGTGTGTGTGTGTCGGTCGGGCACGTCCCGACCCTCCTGCAGGATGTCGATGGAGGGAAGCGACACCAGTTGGAGTTGGAATTTGGGTCACTTCTCTACGCACCACTGGCCACTGGAACTGTGCAACTCTTTCTGAATCATGCTCACGTCTGACAGTTTGGGTTCCTTCCGATTTTTCTGCTCCCTGTGCGCCTTTGTTCGTGTCTGTGTGTGTGTGTGTGCGCATTTTTCCTCGGGAAGTTACTCCCGAGTGCTATCGATCCGAGCGCCTCCTAGCGCCGAGAGTCAGCTTTATGGAGGACGCCCAGAGAAAAGGGGCTACCAACACGTCACGATGTTATGCAACTGCAGACGGGAGCAGCAGCAGCCATTCGAACGGGCCAGCACTATATGCTTTCCTTTCACACCCGCACACACACATACACACGTGCGCACTCGGGTATTAGTGTTCCTTCTGGCCAGGATGCTTGTATTTTGATTCAATATTGAACAAAAACTTGCATGCGTTTATTCTCGCCGCTGCTCTAACGTTGCTGCTGCTGATGATGCTGCTGCTGCTGCTGAGCACATACTCTAGCGTCGGCGCACTAGCGCACATTTAAGCTCTCACGAGTGTCGGAGCAATCAAACTGGAACTCACTGTAGCTTCCCTTGAGCTTTTGCAACAGGGTGATTAGGAGCGACTTTACTTTACTATTTGTTTATGATGTTTCTGCTTTTGCTTTACTTCAACGACTAAAGTTTCAACGACTTCTGTTTAAATGTTTTTACCAAAGGTAATTGTTTTTGATAATATCTTTATTGATTTATTATTAATAATATAGCTTCTTTACATTGCATGTTTTCATCCTAAGCTTAATAAAGCTTTCTGCGATTGGAGAACAAAGAAAAAGCCGTGAGCATAAATTCAAAAAAATGTTAGAATTAGCTTTGTCCCACCAGTTGAACGCTTCCTTTGTGCTTGAAATGTTAAAACATTATTAATTATATATTTTCAAAAGTCGAAAAAAACAGACACACACACACGCGTACGCACACAACGCTCAGCTTTTCTCCAGCCCAAATGGCAAGTTTTGTTGCTAAAGCCTCGAAACAACGTTACGCAGAAGGTCAGCTGGTAGGTGTTGCTGTTGTTGTTGGTTTTGTTCATCCTTCGTACAATGATTAGGCAAAATAAGACCACCGAATGCAAAACAAAGCAAAAAAATACTAAACAAAAAAAAACAGACGAAATATTCCCATCCGCCCAACGGTTAAGCGGGTCGGGATTTAGTTTAGCAACAAATTGCCCCTTAACTGCACCCGTCCATTCCGGCAATGGGGTGTATGCCATTTTGCTTTTACTTCTTTTTTTTGCGTGCCTCTTTTTAATCCGCAAACTTTTTCCACCCCATCCAGGCGAGCAGCAGAAATCGTTTAAAGGTCAGGGGTGCGAGGGGGAGAGTGTGGGGGAGAGGGAGAGAGAGGAAGTCAGGGGTGCAGGAAATTATGTCGGGAAAAGTGGCAGAGACCGGTTTACGTTTGGTTGAGGAATCGAGCCAGAAAAACACGATTAGACTTTTAATCAACAGCATCTACACCATGAAAGCATGAGTGGTAAGAGTTTGAATAAGGATGCGGGTTTTTTGGTTTGCTGCATGAAGGTCAGAAGAGGGGGGGGGCAGGGGTCTGCGGTGGAGGAGTGGGAGGGTGGGTGAGGGCTTTTGGAAAAGATAAGGAGCGAGAGAGAGAGAGAGCGAAATATGTATTTATAGGGAAATGGTTTTGGGGTAATGCAGGATTTGATGGTAAATTATGTCAGGTACACAAGTTGTGTGTATTTAAGTCACACACTTCGTAAGTATCAAACAAATGTTCCTTTGTGTCTGCGTTAAACGCTACGTGTAATGTTTCGATAATATTGAGCTTGTTTTTAGCAACCTAATATATCCCGCGTATAGTGATTATATTGGAAGATGTATTTGAAAAAAAGATAATCAAACTAAATTTGCAACGGAGAGAAAGTCTTTCTAATATCTTGTTATCAAATAGTGAAAACTTTTTATTTGTTTAGATGATCTATTAAGTTCCGAATATTTTAATGTTCATACTCTTTACCATAGAATGTACGATTATACTATGATGCTCACCTTTAGAAGATATCGAACAGAAGAAAACGAAAGAACAAATAGAGCAATATCACACATAGTTCGTTGGATGTTCTTGCTTCGTTGTCTTTATTTACAATTCCAACTAGAACGTGGTTGCTTTCGCGACACTTCAAACAGGCACACGGAGATACATTAAAGGAAAACAATCAAACCGGCCTTACGACTAGGGATTAAAATAAACAAACGGATACGAAAACCATACACGGGCACGAACGGAAAGTAAAAAAACGGTTCGACAAAACCAAGGATTTGGACTCCCCCAGCTACAGCCCGAAAATCCCACTCCTAATATCTAAGGAATCCGCTACATAAAAAAAAAATAATAACAACCCCCCAAATGATATCACGCACCGTCAGCCACCCTAGTCGATCTCCAAACCCCGAAACGCTTTCACCGGCGGTTTAATCGAGTTGGTGCTGGCATTTTTCTGCTTCGGAGCTTCCTTGAGCGCACCGGAATCCATCAACCATTCGCGGTACTCCGTTTCCAGGCGCTTTTTCTGTTCCGCATGCATTATGGCCACCTCATCGAAAGGTCCACCAAAGTCCTGCAAAGATAAATATTCCACACATGGTGCGCATAAGTGGGTGGATCGGAGCGAAACACTGGTACACTGGTACAAACCTTTGGCAAGTAGTCAACGCCGACAATTTCCTCCGGTCCGGCCGTCGTGAACTGGAGCAGTCCGAGCAGCTCCGATTTGATCAACGGTTTCACCAGTGCCATCACCTGATTGATGAACGACGCCGTATGCACGATGTAGATCTTCTTCAACCGCACCGGATGCGCATCCTGGATGTAGTTCATGAACACGCGCAGCGGACCAAACTGGACACGGGCGAGATGTCCCAGCCGGACGCCCTTCATGTCGAAGATGACGATGTAGCCCTCCATGATGCCGTCCACGCTGATTTGGGCGTCGTTAAACATGCAGAACGACTTAACGGCCTCGGTAAAGTTCATCTTGGAAGGATCGGTATCGGACAGACGATAGTACAGCAATCGTAAGCCTTCCGGAGTCGTCCGTGGCAGAGCCACCATGTGTCTGCAAAAAGGGGAAAGGCGAACAAAAATTGTACCCTTATCCTTTGTGTGTGTGTAATGCTGCCGATAGAATCGTGACTTACGTGGCATTCAGCGTCATCTGCACACCAGCTCCCATAATGTCTCGGTTGTCGAATATTTCCGGCGAGTTGGCATGAATCTGTGCGTACTTCTGTAGCGCCTTCTTCGCATCGTCCACATTCCATAGGCAGGCGTGCAGGAACAGGTATGCATGGTTTTTCGAAAAGCTTGGAAATCGTGGTTGATCTTTCATCCTATTCAAAGGATTAATGTTTCTGAGTAAATATTTTGTCTAATTCAATTTTCAATACAAAAAAGTTATGTAGCTTTAGGTACAAAACTATAAACGACGCCACACTAGCACACATCGACACTTAAACACAAAAGTTGCAATGGCTGTGGCTTCCGAACGTCTGAATAATTCAGCACACGATGGGTCGATTTGTTTTTGGGAACGAAATTTGTTAACGAAAAAGAAAAAAAGGAAATAGCCAAACTCAATGCAGCAGCAGTGTATGGTAATGATTGTGTACTCTGCGCCGTTACACAAACAGCCGACTGCTTACGCATTCCGCATTTAATCAAGCAAATGAAGTCATCATACCAAGAGAAATTGTCCATGCCTCGGTCGGTTCGCTTACCATTCGTACAGCGCGTCCACGTTGGCGGCATGCTCTTTGGGCACTTCCAGCGGCTCCGGACTGTCTTTGAAGGGATGTGATAAAGTGGTCATTATTGGCACTAAGAAGCAGGGAGCTTTTCCCCGGTGGTGATTTTCCGCCCAGGCACGGCACCAGCCCTATCAATCCGACACTAAACCGCTGGTGACAGGCACTGGACAAGCGGTGGAGCGAATTTGGCGGCGTTTGGCGTTCTATTAACGTTCGCTTCTGTGAGCTGGCGAGTGTGGCGAGGGAAGAAAGAAAAGAACAAACAACAAAATGAACATTTTAAATTATTGCCCATCGTTCTTTGGTGGTGTCTGGGAGAGTTGTCGTCTGCACGCTGTTGCCTCAAGTGAATCGAAGAAATATAAATGGTTCCGCGGGTAACACAATGTACGATCTGATATTACATGCACAAATAGTTCTTTTCTATTCTATTAGTATTAAATGTTTATTTTGAATGCTTGGATTATTGTTAATAATAAGTTGAATAGGATATTGTTATATTGATGTTCATTTTATTTTATCACCTAAAATCCTAAAAATTTCCTGTTTCATAGACATTTCCAAACATAAGTTTAAATGAAGCTATAAAAACGATTAATAAAGCTTCTGTGTCTTCCTTTGTTCAAACCTTTAGAGAAAGAGAGAGAGAGAAAAAAAAGATCAAATAACATAAACCCGCCACGACATAACCTTGGCCATCGAAAGCTTAAGCAAGCGTATCGTGCATGAAAAGGCGCAACCAGACGCGTACATAATCGCGTCACAGCCAAATCACACAACATACACCTCATTCCGTTTGTCGACTCGAGAAGGAAGCATGTGCGTGTTGGCGTCATTTGTTTACCGCTTTGTCCAGCACTAAGAGTTTTGATTTTGGTTTGCATACATCATCTTCAAGGCCATTGTTTTGAAGCGCTTTGTGAGTTGTGGCGCTTATGCTGTCGTACCTTTGCAGTCACACTAATTGTGCTTGTGAAGGTGAGCTTATGGAAATTATTACACACGTTAATTAATAATTTTATTAAAACGAGAACGTTCTATACCGGGCTTGGAAAAAAAAACATCAGTATTTTGGCACTAATTGCTTTCAAGCAATCACATATGCGTCATGAAGTTTCGCAGAAAAACAAAAAATGTTTCTAGAATAAAATGTTCCCAGCAAAGACATTATTGTACCACTTTTTGTCAACAATCACATGTAAAATTCATAACATTTCAGCACACTTGCAAACAGATGTGGACGACATTTTTCCAACGAAATCATTAGTGAGCATCAGTAGCAGAAGACCTTCTGGGAACTTTTTTACCGAGTTTGTTGCTTCATATCTGACCTCCAGAGCAAAGTTCGCCAAAGGGACATGAAATTTGGCAAATGGCTTTTGCGAATGCTGCTGCTGCTTCGTAACATGTTATGTTATTGCTCAAGAGATTTAAATTTCCTTTGCAGTTGTTTCATAGTTTGCAAGGCCTCTAGTCACATTTGGTAGTCAAAGTGTTCGCTGAATTTGTAGTGCGACCGACATAAACTAACGAAACAAAACTACATTTCAGCTAATGAATTTCCTCCAACATCAGCTCCCAGTAATGTGGTAGGCTACGCCATAATTTATGCAAAGCGGTACCGGACGCACAGCACAATAAAAATAAACGAATATTTAATTGTCGCATCTCCTCGATCGCTTCTCATGCAAAGAATGGCAACTGTATCATCACACGGCAGCAATGTGAGTCAGTCCTTGAGCAGCCACCTGTTTGTGACCTTCCCAAAGCAGCTTCAAGCCGACAAAGCGAGAGAATGCATAATACATTTAAGCAAACAAACTTGCCACATTCGTCACGAGCATCACGTTAACCTCAGCGTACGGAGAAGGTGTAGAAAAAAACACGACGCGCAACGAGATTTGTGGCGCGAAAACTTTCCATTTCTCTTCATCATTTTGGTCACTGTGGGAGGGATATGATCGAAGATGAGTTTAGCGAGACACGCGTACGTACACGCATACTGTTACCCAGTGCATGAACATTACCTTCTGAGCTAGACCAACACTAATGAAATACATTACAGCCGAACAGTACGCAACATCGGCGGGAACAGGCCACCGCGTGAATAATCTGTCCGCGGTTCATCTGCGTAATGGTATAATGACGTGTCTTTCATCCCCGTTGTGTTTGGCTTTCGGTCGTTACAAGCAGGCAACACCCGTGGGTAAGGGAACACAAACTACCCTTACGGCGTATTTGGGATGTTACGCGATGACAGTAGCTGTTAATAAAATTATCAAATAAACTTTCTTTACCTCTTTTTGAGACAAGAAGTATTTATTTTTACCCTTTTATGTTTGTATGTCTAAATAATAAAAATGTATTTATATTATTCAATTGAACAATACAGATGTTTCTATGAATAAAATCATAACGCTTCTTTCAAAATGTATCTACTACATAAAGGAGTTCGCTTTCTGTACACAAAAATTTAAATGCAAGTGAGTTCCAAAAACTCATCAAAGATCCAAGAATACTAAACCAAAGTACAATTTACCAATAATTGTCAGCTTAGGCATTATCAGAATGGTAAACATGTTTATTTGTGTCCGACCTGAACTTTCATTCATGCTCATGTAGAGAATTTCTATTCCATGCTTTACTTGTTGAATATTTACTGTATATCTTCACTTGAAAATGGTAAGAAAGATTGCTTTTGTAAGACGTAAAATCACATCCAAACATCGATCCACCTGGATCCATACGAAAAGCAATCGAAAAAGCCAAGTACTCCAAACATACTTGATACTGTAGCGTACCTCACAAGTTCCCTTTCATTAAGCCTCCAAAAATACACAATAGCCAATCTCCTCCTTTCGCACTTGCCGTTGATCGGTTTCGCTCATGTTTTGTGAGGTTATGTGAATGCTTTCATCCCCGACAGCACTACTCTCCGCTTGCGTCTACCACCCCTTTCCACCACGATCATTCCATATTTTCCACCAGGAGTAAGGCGTACTCGCAGCACCCTCCCAAAAGCATACTTGTCCAAAAATTAATGTTCCGTCGACCTCGCGGATTACGTTACCGCGCGTAGTAAATCCCACCAGACCTGTAGGCACAACGCTGCCGTGCGCGTACGTTCGGTAAAAATTGTCGAGTACGGTGCAGTTTGCGTCGTGTACGACGTTTCTCTTGACCGTATCTCCATTCCGTACGGGCAATGGGCGGTACGAGTGTGCGACGGAATAACGAAGTTACACAATCTTTTATATGTATCGTCGTTTTTCGTACATTTCTCTCTTTTCTTCAGTTCTCTTGTATTTCCCACACGTGCGCTTGGGGAGAAGGTGCGTAATAATTTGGGTCACAATTTCACACTTACACTGCTCGGCACTCATTTATGCAGATTGATCGACAAGGTACGTATCTCGGTTGATGTACCTGAGATGAGATGCGTAACACAATGCTAAAGTTACATCTTGTCAGTAACTTCAAACACAAAATTCTTCTATCTTCATGTTTTGTGCAATCTGATTTGTTTAATTAATAAACACAATCAACAAACTGTACCTTCTTGAGTACTTGTAGAAGGCTTGATGGAAGTTAAAGATGATTTTCCAAATATCGGTTTCTATCGTTTGAAGTGTTTTGTCTGAGTGGATCTCCTCAAATTACGTAATCGGCTTACTTGCCCACTTACATTTCGACGCAACCCATGAAGAATCGGTATTTAAAATAGATTCTTTTGTTTGTTCTTGACTGGGCAACCTCAGTGAAGCTAATCGAAAACTACCCAGACAAGTATGATCACTCATCTGATCGCTCGTAAGATATGATAGTCCCCAGTCTCGATTGACGTAAATCGTCGATGAAATGACGCGGCATCGGCGTGTCCGCGAGTATTCACCAACATTCGGACCAGCAGCTATAGCTATAGGTAATGGCATAACACGTCCACGCTTCACCTTCAATCCGGGTCATTCGAAACGGGGTATCAAGACGGGTTCTAATGGTAACACTGGAGAGCGTTAGTGTTCTTTGTAATTAATCCACGTAACAATCACGATAGGTGGTAGCTGCTGCACCGTCATTAGAATCCGCATGTCCTCATGCATACGCAGTGTATGCTGATTGAGGCTCGACCAATCCGGTTGTTCACCATGAACAGGGTCCTGTCTATTAGCGAGCTTATTGTAATTATAGGAACGATGGCTACGTTAACCTGGTTCCACTGTTTTGAAGGTTGCGTTTAAAAACTTGCACTTGATAACAGTTGATCGTGCGCATTAGATAATGGCGGGTTAGCTACGACCAGAAAGGCGTCCACCTAATCCCCAATAAATGTCAAGAAAAGTGCGTAACGAATCGCTAGTATTGTGAAAACATTCAATCGAAGACAGATAGAACTCTGCATTCACATTGCTTCAGCTTGGAAAACATCTTTGTTTCTCCTTCGTGTTGAATGTGAAAACGGAGCAAAACCCCCACAGCTAAACATTGACCCACATTCACAACCCATCTCGGCGATCGACGATCGCATTGATTGCCAAGCGGTAGTGGTAACTCTTTGCAATGAAAGTACACTTACATCATGCAACAACAGCAAAAAAAAAACCGATCTACAAACAAAAAATACATACACGAAATGTAACGCCACACAAAGCTCCAGCGTGTGCGGTAGCCGGATGGTTTCAGCACAAACCAAACCAAAGAACAAGGTTAGGTTGCCATCGGTGCTCATCGCGATTGCAGCACCGCCCGCCGCTGTTGCGATCGGCGTGCTACATAATCGACATAATCGAACCACTTCTTTATGTTGCACGAGCTGCTGGCCAAGGTCGTTCTGATAAACCGTGCGGCCGTACGAATGGTGTTTGCGCTCGTTTGTACACTCCCAGGCCAAGGTTTTGAGGGCGTGCACCGATTGCATCCGATCGGCGTGATCGGGTGAATCGATTTTGGATTTGCAATTCTTCGGTGCATTCCTTCCTTCCTACACGATCGCAACCGGTGTCTGCTATCCACCTTTGTTCCATAAAACACCATTTCCTTTGCAACCGAAAACGGACAAAGCCATAAAACTCAGGTTTGCCGTCGATCTATTTGTTTTGTTCTGCTTGGAAGTTGATTTCAAAAATCACCCACACCATCGTATGGCTGCTGTAAATAGTTTTAATTATCTTTCAACAATTAAAATGATTCTGATTGCAGTAAGTACAGCATGAGAACGAAAAAACCTTCGCAAGGGCCACCTACGTGGGAGTGTCAATTATCAATTAAATAACACCCTTAAAACGTATCGCTCCAGTAAACGACCCGGTAACGACATCGTTTCCATAATCATTGTATCGGCAGTTTGTAAGATTAGATAAGTGAGAAAAGGGAGAAAAAAAACAAGCTTATCCTTGTACAGCACAAGGCAATGGACGATAATTATTTGTGCTGATTGGATGCTGATGGTGGTGTGTTGGCGCTAGCAACAAATTAATAGTCTGATGCAACCATCTCCGGCACTTAGATTCCATGCGCTGGCCTTTTACAAGCTGAGCAAAAATCGCCTCCCAGCTAAAGCAATTGCCGATATTATTTGATAATTGGCTCACAGATGAAGAAGCGTCGCACATTTTTCGCGCTAAAAGTACATTCCCACACGCAGATAGAAGAAAAACAAAAACCATCCACCGAACAAAGCCGGATAAATGAACATTGTTGCGAAAGCAGGTGGCCTGCGCCGGGTACTTAATGGTATCGCTTTCGGGCGCTAGCTGGACCTCAGGGACATGCTTTTCGTTGTTGTTGAAATGAAGCGAAATAAGATGTAAAACAGATCATTATCAAGTCGAAAAGGTCCATTGGATGGAACTGTTGCATCAAAACAGATCGCAAAAAATGCGAATGGTTTTTTACATTGATGAATAAGCAATGAGATTGTATCCTTTTTTTTGCTATTTTAAAATTTTTTGATTATTAATGCATTGGCCAGCTTTTTAAACGATTGCACTGTGGCGCTTAACAGAACACAAATCATTATTAATGTTGTTGCTCCGTTACAATACGTTGATATTTCGTCTTATTCAACTCAAAAATATTTCTCTCTTCTCTATCTCTCTCTTTCTCTCTCTTTCTCTCTCTTTCGCTCTCTTTCTCTCTTTTCAGGTGATTTTTGTTCACCTTTTTTTTCGAACCATTTTCGCAAACGCAAATCAAAGGAAAGCATATTTTCTTCGCATTTGCGGGCGATGAAACAAGGTTTCATGTTTTCACTTGCATTCACTTTCGCTTTTTGACGAGCCATTCACCAAAAGTGCATCCACTTTGCAGCCACTGCTGCACTTTTGGATGGAATGTAGCCAAACAATGTCTGGAGCTGATGGTCACTTGCGGAATGTTGCATGAGTTGCGTTGGCACACTTTTAGTTTTTAGTCACTTTCAGTTCTTTATGCAAAGCATTTAAAAAAACACACACAAGTCATTCATTTACAACTATACTTGATGTTCATTTCTTATATTCACTAACGGAACGAATTTAAATTATTGTTTTTTACAAATCATAAGAAATAACGTTTCAGCACTTCACCACTTTGCCTTCAAACCATTTTAAACCATTGTTTTATGCAATAATTTATTCACCAATCAAAATTGTCTCTATTCCTAAATATAATTGTTACTATCACAGTAAGTCAAACAGTCCTTTTGCACCCTGCACACTGTAAACACCCAATAGTTCGCAAGCTGCGATGCATCTGTTTTTGTGATGCACTTTTCCCGCTTCGCAGCTCCATCCAATGGAGAAAGTGGAACGTAACGATGACACTTTTCTTCACACACACACAGACACACACGGTATTTTCTCCACGGTCTAACGAAGCCCGTCTGTCGGCGCTAAGCACTGTAACCCTTACTTACAAGCATAACACAAGCGGCAAGCAAATTCCAGCGTCAAAACAGCTACGAGCGTGTGTGCGAAAGCGTGTGGCCCAATAATACGCGCACAATGAATGTTCCAAACGCGATGCTGCAGCACGATGTTGCTTCGCTGCTGGGCACGAACGTACTGCGTCGAGGCTGATCGGTTCACGCAAAACGCAGAGTCGCTTTGCGGTTAGTTTTTGCAGACGGAGCCAGCCGGCCCAGCCGGCGGTCGGAGTGGGATGGGTTGGGAGAACCCCATTCAAGAAGCCCAACTGCATGAAAGCTCGTTTTTTTTTGTTGTTGTTGTTGTCCGTTTATGTTTGTCTGTGTCTGTGTCTCAGGAAAGGGAAAAACGGTTGGCTGGATGGCCATGCGCCGTACGCGATGGGCTCGCGCTGTCGAACGTCTTGCACTTTGCCTGTTGGGAGCCACACGCGCTGTGTATGGTGGAATTGTACGGAACTGTAATTGTGTCCGTGTGTGTTTGTGTGTGTGGTATGATACACTCGAATCATGTTATTATTTTATCATCGTCACGCGACAGCTTCGGCGAAAAAGACGTTGCTGAAAGCAGCTTATGCAGCGAAGGAATGCAATTGACATATAAGATGAGTCTGAGGCAAAACTCGCTCGGCAGTGTTCGTTGTGTTTGTTTGCACAAGACTTTTAAATTTCCCTTTAAAACATTTAACTTTTCCATTTTTCCCTTTTGTATTGCTTGTTTTTAAAAACACAATTCTGCTATTGTTTTGTAAAGCAATAAATTTAATTTTTCTTCGTCCAAAGATATTTTCTGTGCACATGCGAACATGATGCTGATGCAGTTTGCTGGAAAAATGTGTACAAAAGGTGTAAATGGTGTAATTTCGTTATTATCATTCCACGTGGCACTCACAACCACACCGTTGCAGTGTAGCAGAAACACTTAATGTATCTCGCTCCATCACATCACGCTATCGAATTCGCACACGCGACATCAAACATCACGAAGTTGAATATATTAAAGCTCGTTGCAGTTACTATCGATTACGGTTATTTCTATTGAATTGTGTTACTTGTGATACAGCACGCTTGTACGGCTCGCTTGTTAAATTTTTGGCGTTCTGTTTTATTTTACCTTCTTCAACGATACGATACAATATGGGCCGGTTCATTCGATCCAATTTCGACGCAAAATCACTGTCCTGCCTTCAGGACGGGTCAGCTATAAAACTCGCTGTCGTGACATGCACGTTTGCTGTGAACATTACTGTTCCGGTTCGTACAATTTCTGCCACCACGAACGATTCCGACCCAAACATCAAACACGTTCAACGCTCCATCTAAAGAAAGCACCAGATGGTAAGGCTGAAATGTATCACCACCCTCCCCCTTTTCCACCTTCGTTCACCCTTGGTGCTCTTTTCCCATGCACCACAAAGCTCGCTACAGGGCAGTAAAAAGTTTATCGCTGGGCAAAGAACAATGTTGATCGAACAATTAACATCAATTAACAATTTTAATTGACCTTCGCCGGTCGGTTGCGCTTCCTTTTCGGTTTCGGTTTCAAACCGAAACACAACCCAACAAAACAAAAATCGAGTGCAAAAGGCCAACCGTAATGGGGGTGGGTGGGTGTGAAAGCTTACGCCACCTTCCAAAAAGTGGCAACAACAAAAAAAACACACGAGGCAGATTGCGAGAGCGGCAAGAGCTGGCGAAAGAAAAACTATTCTCGCTTGGCAGCAGCAGAAGGAAGCAGCAGAAAGGGATGCTTTCAGTGCTTTGTTCTAGCAGTGACCAAATCGATTACGACGATGATACGTACGGTATAGGGTTTATTTTTCTTTTGTTTTCGGGTGTGTACTTTGGTTTCCGTTGTTTGTGCTTTTATGGCCCCGTTTGGTTAAGTGGTAGTAGTGCTAATGAAAGCTTCAAAAGCTATGGGCCAATCATTGAACTTGAATTGCAAGATGGTTTTCTTTGTTAAAACCCGCATTTAAATTATCGTTTCCTTTAAAGCAATTTGACAAATTTTTTATTCAATGTTGGTTTTTTATATTAAAATTTAGTTTGACTGTACCGCTTCGAAAAAAAACATGTTTCATATCCGTAACGTTATAATAAATTTCTTATTAAAATTACTAATTGAATCTCCTATGCGTAGGCAAAAGCTAACAAAAAATCTATGAATAATTCGTTTACTTCAATGGCACACACTGTAGTATCGAATTTCAGAACAGCTCGAGAAAACCGCCCGAAAGTATGCAATGCGCACATCACAAGTGGTGAGTTTGATCCGGTTTGATTTGTTTGAATTAACTTTGTTGAACAATTAAATAACTATTTCATTAGTTTGCGGAACTAACGTTGTTATTGCTCGTTTGTTTACTTTAGTCGCAGAGCAATAGTAAATCATCGCGCTTGCAAATCACATCTGAAAGCGTTTTTAACTGCCAAAACTCAATGAATATATTACCACAAATCAAAACTGCTTGGCACTGAAACCTGTTAGGAACCGGAAAATTGGGCGCTTATTATCAATGTCAGTGTTAACAGATCAGATGCACTGATAAAATTGCAGAACTGGTTTTTGCTGCCCATTGTAACAATAAGCATCCAAAACTCGATTGAAGTGTAAACGTTTCCGGTGCCGTTAGCGCACCGATGGCAAATTATGAAATTTGTAATTTGTTCTTTTTTAATTAAAAACAAAAAAACTTTTTTTTCCTCCTTCAAACGTCTTTAAGGAGCAGCACGATGCGATGATAAGAAAACGATTCGTCGCTCGCAGGTTGGCTACAAATTTGGGTTTATTTCCATTGTATTGCTTCCTCATTTTGCGTACTCGAACGTGACGCTTAGCTGGCCGGTACGTGATGCGCATTTTTATGGCAGTTCCGTTCTGTATCTTTTATTGAGCGATTCATAACAATCACGCCAACCGTCGCAGTTGGTGCTACGTAGGGGAAGTTTCGATTGCGACAAAGATTGATTGGTGTCCCGAAAAAAATATATATATCCATCAATAATACAGTACAACAAAGCAGATTGATGGTTCGATTTGTTCCATCATTTGCAAATAAGCTAAAGGAAAATTAAATTTCCATTCCGTACTATGCTTCACCACTCAGTTTTTCTGCACTTTAATAGCATCAGATAAATAGTGTCGAAACGGTCAGCCGTTTTGCTGCAATCGCTAACTAGTGCGGGGACTGCTATTAAGCGGCCCATACACTGTTCAGCGCAGCACCGTTGCTGTTGCATATTGCACACACTGTCATTCACGTGTGCGCTATAAAACTCTAATGAACTTTTCGATGCTGTTGGAACAAGCGTTGGAACGTGCACTAAACGCAAACGCATAGATTGGATTAATCAGATAAAAAAACCAACCAACCCCACATGGAGACTGTCCCATGTGATTTGGTGATGATGTCGTTGAGAATGTCCAGCTCTTCTGGTCGACCGTAGAAAAATAAAGGAAACCCGCCCCTCCCCCCTGGGTTAAAGGACACATTTCCCTTGAGCAGGACTCCCCACCATGGTTCAATGTCGCCATCACATCCGTAAGTCCTTCCGGAACCGGTGGGTTGGGTCTGCGAAAAAGGCCAACCGGGAAAAAAAGCTGACCTCGAAACGCAACAAGAGACCTTCTGGTGTTCGCTCCACCCCCACTCCCCACCCACCGGTGACGGTGCAGCGCCGATGGAGGTGAAATTCTGCTACCCAAAACACGAACCGCCGAGCACTTGCACTTGTCGGCCGGGTGACGAGGTGTGCGTGTTCCTGCCTATCGATCGTTGAATTCAGTTCGGTTTCAACTCTCGTGCGACACGGTAGTCTCGGCACTGATACGCTGGTTCCACTGATTCATCCTCCCATTCCCACCAAAAAGGTGTGTGTGTTCGTGTTTGTGTTTTTGTACGTGTGTGTGTGTGTACGTGTTTGAGGGTGTGTTTCTTGCATGTTTCGAGTAAAGGTTTCTCGTCCTAGCCGACGGGCAGATTACAATTATGTCACATGCGACCGTCAGTCAGTGTGTTGCAGCCGATGCGGTTAACCACAGACACTGCAACATTTCCCATGAGTGTTCGCTCTGGCCAGCAGATGACATTCAATGAAAGACAAGCATCAAACGCTTCGTTCTGACGCATGGAGAACATGGATGTTCTGTGTACGGAAGAGGCCACGAATGAAAAAAAGGGTGTTCAATGTGTTCGTTCGTTTGCTAAAAATATCGCGAAACATCCACCACCCAACCACCCAACCACCCGGTACCACGGTCTCTCCCGGGTGCTTCGGCTTTCGGGAAATTCCTCGTAGATTGAAGATCTGTGCACACCTTGTGTGCACGAAATTGAATTCTATCCGGTGTGTACCGAGATTCCCTTTTCGCGTGGCACGAGACCACGGGACCACATGGGGGGGAAAATGCGCTTTTCAGCAATTGGTGCGCAGGTGAATGTGCGTTTTTGGCGTCTTGTTTACGTGGGTGCAATCTATTTTTCCCGCGAACTCGGTGAAATGGATTTGTTTTTTTATGTTTGTTTTGAAACTTTGAAACTTCGAGTTCTTTCTTTCTAACCTCCGCACGGTTCGTTTACTCTAGCGTTGGAACACACATGAAGCAAACGTGTTCGTAGCATTTATGGTTTATGCTATGCGAATAGGCCATACCAAATGGCGGTAAACAGAAAAAACAAATGCAAAATCGATTAATGGTGAAAGGGTGCGAGTTTTGTGTAGAATGGCTACAAACGGTCATCGATTTCCAAACGGATTAGGTGTATTAGTACGGAAAACCAGAAACAGTTAGGTAGAACAATACGTCTGTGGGCATTTTTTTCCATATGTATCCATCCATTCAAGATTGGTTATGAAGCACTCATGTATATGAAACAGCAACATTCATGTTTCACGCTTGAAAGCGAACGTTTATTAAGCACCACTAATGTGCGTACCACGTCGAACAGTCGAACGCTATCAAGATGATCTTCCGTATTCGTTTCCTTCTGACCTTTAGCTGCGATTCTTTCAGTTTAAGGTAGCTTTTTTTTGGGACATTCCCAGTAACGCATTATTACGAATGTTCTACCCGCCTTGAAGCACTACCCCTGTGCCGCTGTCTTGTGGCTAACGGTTATGAAGGCATGCAGAAACGCTCTCATGCTCTTTATGCAATCGTGCTAATCGTGTCGTGTCGTGGTGTGCGCATTTGTAAGTGGGCCAAAGGAAAGCGATAGTTTTCACCCTCCATAAATCCAGTTTGGGCCGTGCTATCACTCGAGCACAAACCCCAGTGTTTTGCTTTAAAACACAAACACACGGTCGTTTAAACAACGAACAACGTTGTGTGCGAAATGGTTCCGAAATGTATGTGAAAATTTTAAAAGTCAACACACTCACTGGATCGTGCTGACACATATTTTTTGTAGGCTTTTAAAAGACAAAAAATCTCTCACCATACACACATTTGTCGCACAGCATCCACGTCGTGTGAGGGACGCTAAAGCACTATCCACTGTGATCCAGCTGATCAGGTTGACGACCGGTTTTTGCCACAAAGAGAAAGAGAGAGTAAGAGCAGCGTAGCATAATGGCAGGCAGACACATAGCGACGTTGCATAACGCCGTTGCACTGCGAAACTCGGCACGGCCAAGTTATCTCGGGTTTAGATAGTTAGTGGTTACTGTTGCAAAATGGCAGACCCATTAAGATGTTTCTTTTACGCGACGTTTGCGTTTTTTTTTTGCTTAAGCAACGACGGGCTAATCAATCCCTTCGGAACCGGTTGTTCTGTTACAACGATCACCGTGCAATACCGCTCGTCAATAGTTTGTGGACGAGAACTTTAAGTATTCTTCAAGTACGACTGTGCGACGAAAGCGTTAGTTATTCGGCAAATTGTTTGCCGGCAACAGCTAACAGCTTCTAGATGAACGCTTTGCGGGCTTGTTTGTGTTTATAGCTGGTATGGCCGGCGGTTTTCGAACGCACGTGCGTCAACATGAGTTTGTTGTTTTGTTCAATTTTTACGTCTCAAACCGTCGTTTTCCATCGAACGTATCGTCAAAGCTTTAAAGCGATTTTTTTCTTTTTTTTGTTTGTTAGAAATTCATGTTTTGTTTACCTTTCCTGTCTATTTTGACCGAAAATTTAAATAAATCCACAATGAATGAATGTCCGTTTGGCATTAGCCAGCAAAAGTGGAGCGCATCAAGTTGAGAGCGGTCAAGGATGATATTTGCACATAGTTTTCTGTTTGTCGAAAACTTTCAACCTTTTTTTTTAAATTGCAAGAAAAACAAATTCTTATCAACATTCAACGCTATAAATAGCTGTATTAGCAGCAACAGTAATGAGAATTCATTCGCCACAGTTCACTCACAGCACGGCTAGCTGAAGGTCAATTTTAAAACCAACCAAGGGTTACGGAATTGTATTCTAACCACCGTCAATCGAAGCAACCGTGCGACAAACGCAACTCATGCAAGTGAATGAGATGCTTCTCACACAAACTATCGCGAGAAAAGGTGTGATTTGTTTGATTACAATTCGCTAGCAAACGTTCGACTGCGCGCATGTGACGTGCAAACACGCGTCTTTCGCTGCTCTTGCCGGCGTCCATCCCACACGTGGAACAATGTTAAGTCGACCCCAGTTTGCATCGACGCGGTTTGGCTGGGTGACTTGGTGACCTGAACTTGATCGTTCCGTTGTTTAGCTTCGAAAAGGTGCCCGTTCGTTTGAGTGTGTGTGCGTGTCTCCTGGTGTTTACATTTGAATTTGTAATTATTTTCACACTGATAATAGGATTCCCGCCGCTGGCAAGCCGATGACCATCAGGTGTGGTAAGAAACGATGCAAAGGAAGTGATTAGACGGACAGCCGGACAATTACTTGTTGCTGCTGTTTGCAGTGCGCGTTAGAATTACCGTGACGTGCATCCGTTTGAACTTTAAGAAACAAACATGGCGGGTTTCTCGTTCGTGTGCTTACGTGTGCTGATGCCGATCGAAGGCAGACTAAACACTGACGGCTATGCTAATCGATCATGGCATGGATATAGTTTATGGTGCTTTATTGCACAACTTTTCCAGTACCGGACGCGTTCGTTCGGCTGTGTAAGCCCTTGGACGGTGTGGATGAACGCGAATGAACGATAAATCGTCATTACTTTTAATCGCCAGCGCTGCTGCTACTTGCGCCGTTCCGCTGGTCGCGCTTTATGAATGGGTTGTAACGTCCATAGGATTCGGGGTGTAAAGGAAACTATCTATTTCGAAACCGCCCAGTCCTTCGCCACCAATTATGAGCAATTAGAAAGCCATACTTCTGTAACTCCAAGGACTTTCAGGATTGTCCCTTACCGCGACATACTATCCACCGTCCTGTTTGGCCTTCGATCTCGCTGGCCTATGCTGTAAATTGATTTATTAATACTCATTACAACGTCGATTTTCGCTCTTCGCAGATAATAGATCGCCCGCTTGCAGTTTTATTACCATCAACTACCATCAATGGAGCACGATTTAGGCTTCGACCTGACCGAGGCACTGGAGCGGGAAGGTCTTTCCCGGGAGGATTTGAAAGCGCTACGCCATCCACCGATCGAAGGTGTACCGGCGACGATCACTGACAAGCAGCTGGCATGCTTTTTGGATGCGTGCGATAAGAACATCGATGAGACGCGCAAAGTGTTAAAGATTTACTACGAAGCACGCAAGAACGGACCGGAGCTGTTTAGCAATCGGGATCCGCAGAGTGCGGCTATACAACAATGTCTTCAAAATCAGTATGTATTGGTTGCGCACCAGATGCACAAGAAAGCACACTTCATTCAATCACGGCTGTGGCGTTCCTTTCTTGCAGAGATTACTTTCCACTTCCAACGACGCCCAGTGGCTATTCGGTGGTGTTTCATCGTTTGAAAAATTCGCGCTCTTCCAACTATCACTTTGACGAAGCGATCAAGACGTACTTCATGACGATCGACTCCTGTCTGTACAACCAGGGACCACGGCCGGGAATCATCTTTCTTTTCGACATGAAAAACGTTGGCTTGATGCATCTCACCCGCATCAACATTAGCTCGGTGCGAAAGTTCTTCCACTACCTGCAGGACGGTTTGCCGGCCAAATTGAAAGCGATACACGTGATGAATGTGGTTTCGTTCTTCGACAAAATTCTCTACATCATCAAACCGTTTATTCATGCGGAAATCTTAAACATGGTAAGGCGAACAATGTACCTTTCGAACTGGCCTATTCGTTAATCACCGTTTCTGACCGTCTTCTAGCTCTATCTCCACACATCGAGCGAGAACATGGAATCGTTCTACGAACAATGGATACCGAAAAGTGGATTGCCGTCCGATCTGGGCGGTGATCTGAAGTCGATCGATGAACTTCATCAGGACCATTTGAAGGAGTTTGAAAAGCAGAGACCCTACTTCCTCGCCGAAGAACGCCAACGTAATCTGGACGCGACCATTATCGATGAGTCGACCGATCGAATGATGAAATCCCTGTCGATCGACTAAGCGACGATCACGTTACGATACGATGCGGCCGTACTTGCAAAAGCTTATGCTTAATGTTGTACTTCGATGTGATAGCAAAGGGTCTGTGCGAAAGGATCAGCATTCCAGAGCCGATCGCAGCCAAACTACTACAAAACCGGGGGATAAGGATGTTCCACAAACCATTTGGTGTGCTTTTATATACCGTATTTTTAAGGACCATTACTATACACCTTACATCGCTGCTTTATGTTGTTTACCGTGATAAATAAAGCATACTTTTCTAACAAAACAAAAATGCATAGCATTTCACACGAAAGGTGAATTTATTTAGTGCCGGAACTTTTTGATAAATCCTCATCGCTGAAGTCTTCGTAATCCTCATCATCGCTGCTGAAACCGTCTAAATCGTCATCATCGTCGTCGTCGTCTTCGTTCTCGCCATCCTTGTCGGAAGCCAGCTTAAGCTGTTTAATTTTTTCTAACAGTTCTTCCCTCGTACGCGCCATCATCTCGACGTTCGGCTTTCCCTTCCGTGCCTCGCTTTCATCTTCATCCGAATCGTACTGATCAGCACCTTGCTGCTTTTTCTTCTGGCCACGGTTCATGTATCGGAGGAACGTTCGCCGCTTTCGCTCTGGTAGCGACTTTATTAGCTGGTCCATCTCTGCCTTCAGCTTGACCTGTTCCTGTTCCGTCGGTTCCGGCGGAATGATACTGGCTTCGTCCGCTGACTTGAGACACTTTGCGCAACACCGGCTGGCAAGGGCACATTCGCGACAGATTACATGGTAGGCACGCTTCACTTTCCGTTCCCCACATTTACTGCATGATTTCGGCTGGGTTAGCGGTTTGTACTTGCGATATTTAATCTTCCAGTCGATGATGCTCTTGCAGTGTTCACAAACTTCGCACACGTTCAGGTTGGTGATGAGCTTTATGAGAGGTGTGTGCTTATCGTGCAGATTGTTCTTAAACGCGTATGTGTTTTGATGCTTTTGGGCTCGTGTACGACGTGTATCACCTCTTTTCGAACTCATTTTTACAGTATTTTTGGAACAAAACACGGTTTTCTACACCCGTTACGAGGCGGCAACGTGTGTTTGTTTACATACTGGTCGATTCGTGTTTGACATTTTCCTTTGACAGTTAGCAAAGTTGTAGCTAAAGGTAAGGGTGTTCCGGACAAGTTGTAGCGGAACGTAAAGAATTTTTATTTATTTGCTTTTGGTATTTAAGTTTTGAATCAATCCTATAAAAGATAATACCCCAACCATTGCTACATAAGAATAAATACACAAACAACCCATTTTTTAATGTTTACCTTTCACACATTCTTTGTATTAACGTTTCGCTGATATATTTAATTTCTGCATACGCTTCAGCCTGTTTTCTGCAGGCGCAAACTCTTGTCGCAAATCGATCACATTTGCACCGTTCAATCTTTTTAACTTAACAAATTAAACTCTTCATTTGTAGTGTCATAGTGGCAACCTATCCGTACAAGCTTATATGGCCCTAATCTTCGTTGAGCGTTTAGAACAATCAATAAAGCGTTTGTTCGATGGCTCACCCTCTTCTCTGTTGCAGACGTCCTCAAACTGGTCGAGCCAAGCAATTCAACGGCACCCATCAGTACAGTATTGGTAAAGGCATACAAAAGCTTTCGTCTAGAATTGTGGAGGTCGGAACATTACCATCGGCATCGGCATCGATGTAGGTCCCAGTGGGTAGGGCACGGCCGAAGTGCTGGAGGTCGTCATTCCCGGTGGCACATAGAAACCACCGGTTACGGAAGTGTCTGACGAAGGGTAGGGCATTGAGGTCGGACCATATCCTGCATTAAAGCGTTGAGTGGTGTGTCTGTTGCTGCGAAGCAGTTCGGTCATCTTCTCTGCCTTCAGCTTTCGACTGTGCATCACTTTACGGCTGTTCATAAATTGCTCTAAATAAGCGTCCACTGGTAGTTCACTGTCGAGCAGCTTCTTCACAATACTTTCAGACTCCTCCTCACTTTCTGCTGCGGCCGTCTGCAACAGTGCCAGCACTGTTTCTGCATTGTTCGATTCGGATTTCGTAGCTAAAAAGATACATTACACACATTCAGGGACTGGCGCATTCCTTATAACATGAGGAAGCTTCCACTTACACAGTTGTGTCGACTTTTCCTTCACTGATTCGCCTAGCGTACGGCACTCATCGGCCAGTTCCTGCACCCGCGATCGCAGCTCGACCATCTTTGGTTCAAAATTCAGGTTCTTCTCTGCGAGGCTTCGATTTTCAGCGATTATCAAATCCTTTGATGATTCTAGTGGTTGTAGCTGCGGTGCGAAAGGATGCGAAAGTTATCAATTGGCGAAGATGAGTCACACCCACGTCCTCCTACCGCATCGTTAACTCGTTCGTCCAGCTTCTCGTCGTCGCCCAGCAGATCTCTCAGCTCATCCGAGCTGAGCCCCTGCAGGGATTGAACGGCTTGCTGTAGATACGGCTGGTACATTATGTCCTAGCACAATGGGCAACGACGCTAGCAGAACACACCAGCCACAAATCCGATGCCAAAGGATGCGACGCGTTAAGGAACCAAAAATGAAGAGACTGTGACCGTGAATGTGCTTTGTTTTTCCTTTTGCACTTTTGTTTTGAGTTAACGATGACAAGGGGCTGCACACCGATGGACGCCGTTGGGCCATCGTACGTGACATTCGAGCACATTCTTTTTAACAATCATGCAGATTATTTCGAGCAGCTGCATGCAACTCCGAAGAGTTGTAGCGCAAAACCAAACCAACATGTGCTCAACGTTTTTTTCCCCATATTTTCAGTTTATCTTTCGTCCATGATCGACAAGATGAATGATTTTCTTTACAATATATTGAAACTTTATTTAGTATAAAACACAGCACGATTTGTGACATAATTATGCTAGCTAATATGTATTTATACGCTCACTCTTATCGGTTGATGATCACATTATCAAAGTGTTGAATATGTAAATAAGCTAGTTATTGTTTTGTTTCCTTTTGCAAAGAATGGCGTTACACGAAATCATGCTCTTTTTGGTATGAATATCATAGTACGATCTAACCATAATGTTTAATGCATGCGATAAGCGTCGCACGTCCCAAACCCCCAAATGTTCTGTATAATTTTAATTAATACTACTACGACGGTTGAGCTTCCTGCACCGTCTGGCGGTGCAATCAGTTTCGGAAAAGATTTGCTACTGTCTAAATTTGGCACATAAGAAGTGTTCTTAACCAACCAACCAACCTGTCCTTCGCATCATTGCACGATGAAATTCCTTGTAGTACCATTGTACGGGTAAATGCCTCCCAGAATGTATCGCCAGTAACCAAAGTGCTGTATCCGGTACGTTCCCGGATCGATCTGATCCGTAATTTCCCACTCCAGCTCGATGTCGCTGTACGCAAACAGCGTCGACCGGCGGTGCCACTTGAATTTCGTTTCCCAGTTTGCATCGGTCGCAATCACTTCCCATTCGTCTCGATTTTGATGGTGTTCCACGCTGTTGGTTTCTTCGTATTCGGGCTTCAGCCGCTCCACGGTAAAGTACGATCGTTCGTGCATTAGATTGTTTCGTGGATTGCCCGCTATAAACATGACGTGCACAATGTCACCCCGGTGATAGGGTGTTTCTTTGGGTTGGAGCTTACAATCGCCAAAGTACCAACCGAACGGATGACCATCGAACACAACGCCCGTCGAGAGGGTGATCTGTTTATCGTCCTCGAACGGTGGCATGGGACCGGGAGCGAGTGTTTCACCGCTGGCGAGCGAACGCATTAGCTTGCGGAACTGCTCCAGATAGATGGTGAGCGTGTGCGGTCCGTACAGTGTAGAAGCTCCTTCGTAACGCTGGATAGCGTACTCTTCCGGTGTCGCCACATAGCTGGTGTACATGTTGGACAGACCGGCGACAACAACGGTGATCTCTTGGTTGGCCGCTTCGAGCGACGTTTGCCGAACGGCCGCCCGTAGCCTTCTGCCCGACATGGTCGTAAACTCAGCCGGCACAGCTGCAATGGCAAAATCTCCAATCAACAGCAGCTGCGTGGGGACGATTTTGGGTTGCACTTCGTAGGAAAACTTGGCCCGTCCGCTGGCAATCAGGATGGGTTTCGGTGCTTGACACTTTTTGTCTTCTGCCGTCGGCTCTGCCAGAATATCCCGGGCCGTATTCCAGAAGGCCGAATCGGTCAGCGTGGCCTGCCGGAAATCGAACGCACCCGGACCGTCCGTTGTGCCGGCGCCGAAGCTGTAGCCCATCGCCGGATAGCACCCGTGGACCGTTTCCGGTTTGCCCGTGTTGGGATCTACGTACGGCACCTTCATCTCAGTCATGTCGATAAACTGATGGGCAAACTTGATCGGTCCCTTCACCTCCCGACCACCGTTGGCTTTCAGAAGTTTCTGTTGAAGAGATTCCAACACCAAGAAGGAGTTTGAATGAATGTCCCTTGCTTACCTGAGCACCCGGTTACTTACAATGGCTGCATCGTAAAGTCGTGTGCCGATGATCTTCGTACTCTCGAACATGTCCTTACCAGGACCGGACGCAATACAAGCGCCAGCACCGGCCGGACAGGACGAGGTCAACATATCGCACGGCAGTCCCGTCTTTTCACACTTTGGGCCCATAATGTTTGGCGACGCGTCGCCCAGATTGGTGGACGCAAACGAACCGACAAAGTCGCCCCGGCCCGGAACACGCGCACCATTCCGGTCCAACTCCAGCAGTACCGAGGCGTACCCAACGTTATCGCTCGAAACGTACCGGTTCGTTTTGTTCATCGACGTCGGATGAACAGCGAACCAGTTGATGGCACCGAACAGATGGCCCGCTTCGTCAACCAGCCGCAACTGAACGAGCTGCTTGTCCGTGTAGTCCCGGTACTGTTCCCGCTCCCACTGTGGATTGTTCTCGTAAGCGCTCGGGCTGCGATTAATGTTCGCCTCGCTTATGGTGGTGTGCGACAGGAAGACGCGACCCGCACGCATACTCTCGTGCGCACGTACAATCGCGAGCGTAATGCCTTCGACCAGTGCGTCAAAGTTTTGCGGCACAAAGCCCAACGATGCGATATCGTACAGGTAGGACATCAGGAAGCCCGAAGGTACGCTGTGGCTGTGCGAACCGCTCAGCACGACGTTTTCGAATCGATACATCTCACCGTACCGGGCCTTTAGCAGGTTCAGCACGTCACGCTTGACCGCGTGTCCCATCATGCCGGCATCCGCACTAACGAACACTACCCGCGCCTGGCTGTCATCCTCGAAGACGAATGCACGTGCGTACTGGCGCAGATGAATGCCCTGGCCGCGCTGGGAAAACTCACCGTAACCCATCTGCAAAAACCAGGAAACGTACGGTGTACGGTAATTAATCATTCCATTCACAGGCTCATGCACAGCACACATGCAGCAAGACACCGCGCTACACTTACGAATCCGATCTCCACCGGAGGCCCTGTACAGTCCGCTCGTCCGACGCCCAGCCGGTAGGAGGTGGTGACATCGATCCACACCACCACCATTACCGTTAGGGCGTAGAACAAAGAACTGCCCGATCGCATCTTGGTCGTCACCGTGCGCAACGGAACGATCGCCTTCGGTCGCGCGTACTGCCTGTGACCGGAACGCTGCGACACTGCGTTGAGGCGGAAGATGTCTCGTCTGTTGTTTCACCACACACCGATACGACTGACACTGCGGCTACGTGCTCAGCATAAGCTCAGCTCGATGCTGCCCGCTGATGGCAATGCGCAGCAAACCCTTCTAGTTGCTTTTTTGGACCTGCGAGCTAGAGCGATAAGTCGTTCGATATGCGTGTTCGCCCAACCCAGCGCCTGGGAATCAAATCGATTTTGATGTCTGAAAGGGTTCGGTATCACACATCCGTTACCCCGAACCCGTTCCACGTTGCCTTCGAACCGCTGGAAAGTGTAGCAGGAACTGCAGAATAGCAAAACGAGAAAAAAAGAGGGAAACCAAATGAAACAAACCCCAACAACGTTCGAAAGTGTTCGAAAAGTGCGAAACATATATACGGCACGATTAGATTAGATATCAAAGATTCGAATGTCGCTCTTGCAACCGAACCGAGAACGCTTATCAAAAAGGCGGACTGTTGGCCAGTTGGCGGAATGATTGAGCAAAAAATTAGGTTAATCGCAGATCAAGGGGTGGTGCTGCACAAAAGCTGCTTACCAAACTGCACAATTGAAACGAATTTCCGGATGGGATCCTTAGGTCAGCTGTGCTTTGTTTCGATTCGATATCAATTCAACACGATGGTGCCTTTTTTTTTTTTGGTTTTCGGGTGGAAGGTTTGATTATTTCGTACTTTCAACTTAAACCTTCACGGCGGGAAAGGGGATGAAAGGGTGAGACGGGGCAGGTGCGGGAAGGTCAACTGATAATTTTGAAGTACACACACTTAAAATTTCATTAATCCACCCTTCACGGTTCGCATCGATCTAGAGATTTCGCATGGTGCTGCGATATAAATGCCAGGAGACTGCACGACTGCTGCACTTGTTGTCAATTTAGTTTATTGCACCTCGCTCTCTCACTTACTCACACACCACACACACACACACACAAACAACACATACAGGTACAAAGCGAAGGTTGCTATGATCGCGAAGTTATTCATTCCGTACCGTTCGCGTTGCTGTGGTTTGCTGTTGACACTGCAGAAAGACGTCGCACCGCGGTGGCTTCTCTCTTTGGTTGGTCTTGTTTTGCTGGCTTCCCCTTGATACCAGTGTACCACACACGCACGCACAAACGATAACGGTTCACTACTGTACTTGTTACACTTTATATTGCTTTACACTCTGTGATTCACGCTTGGCTGTACAAGCGTACAATGTTTTTTTTTTTTGCTCGCAAAGGATGGAGAGGATTTCCGCGATGAACAAAACTTTCGAAGGAAGAGCAAAACGACACCCTTCTTTTGTAACCTTTACCAAGTGCGTACTCCAGCTGGTAAAGGGTAACCACAAGGGTGTAAACAGCTTCTCGGAAGGAAAACACGAGCGCGACGTGCGCGTAAACACAAATGGTGCACGCAACGCAACGAGCTAATCGCACCGCAGTAGTGTTGATTGTTTTCTGTTTACGCCGCTACTACGACGGCACGCAGCATCAAAGATCGCGCAAAATGGCGCGTTCGCTCTCAGAACCACGTTCTCCTCAACCGACCTGCCGAGCAAAACTGACTTGCCCTGACCGCGCAAACGGCGCACTTACCGCGTGGGGACTTTCGCTTCGCGCAAATCTTCGCACCATGCGCACTCACTCGCGCACCGTACCGTTCTCGTGTGCCGTGTATGCGTTCCTTCTAGGTGTGCGGGTAACTCCTTTTCGTTCCGTATCGCTTCTCGGTCGGATGGACGACCTGTTGTGACGCGCGGTTGTGCTGTTGACGCGACCGACTATCCGATATCAGAATGTGCGTATCGAGTTAATTGGGGCGTAAGGGATAGCAACGTATCGGGATCGGTTGTTTTTTCCCTTTCTATCGCTTACTCATTAGAGCCACAACAAAGCGAGATATACTAAGAGATAGTGTGTGTGTGCAAGTGTACGTGATAAAACAACGGAAAGAAAGAGAGACAAACAAGTGAGATGCCCATAAGCACGAGAACTCGATCGTTGTTTACGATGACGAATAGACGGTAGAAGGCGCACAAAACAAAACAAAGGGAAGTTGCGCGAATCGAGAATCACGCTCGATCTGTACGCGACCTTGGCACGAGATACGTAATTTTGCTCAACCACTCCAGCGCGAATCACCGTTCTTGCGGAAGCTTTAAACGAACGTGCGAGGCCCAAAGGCGACCAGCAACCGACAACAGAAGATTGAAGCTTACCCTTGCCGTGTGCTTTCAATGACCAACAGGTGGTTTACCTTTTTATTGATGCAATGGATTTTTTGCTGGTTTCGAACAAAAACAGTGGCCATTAAGCTTAGAAGCAACTCAACTCGACACGTTGGACGATAATTGAAGCATGCCAAATTGCCGTTGCCGTTTGCAAACAACCACCGGCACACGGCGATGTGAGGTGTGTTCTCGAAACATGGCATGCAATCCAAATGCCGTACCCAAGCGTACCGAGAGCGAAACTGGCCAAATCCTTCATTCTCACGATGCACCGCAGCAGAGGCTTCCCAGCAGTTGTTGTTGTTCAGTAATGACACTTAATTTTAAATGATTGAACGCGGCACCATCGACACATCTCCCGCCGGCCTGTATCCGTACGCAGCATGAATATTTGATCGTTTGGTGGGGGTTATTTGTGGTTGTATTTCTGCTTCATCTTTTCTCCTGTTCATTCCTTTTTTGCTTTCCACACATCCATTTTCATCGAGCCTGAAGCGCCACCGCACCGAGGGTCAATTTAAATACTCGTTGCCGTCCTCGGGCGTGCGTGTCTCCAATGGAAAGGAGTTAAAGCAGCCGCCGGTTCGAGTGAGGTCAGCAATAGTGGAAGATATTGATTTTTCTTCACCAGACCAGTATCGCCGGTACGCGTGCTACGGTGGTCGTGGTCAACCGGCAAAACTGCCCTACCTTGCGACCCGTCAGCCTGCAAGGGCTGTTCCAACAATTGACCTACGCGCGATCACTCAATACACATACCCACCAACACACGCACACACACATGCACACACGATGAGATGCGTAAAGTTCAACGCATGGCTTCGTGAATGATCGCGAAAGGCTAAACACGGTATCTTGATCTTGTTTGCTTCCTTGTTTGTTCATCCTTCCGTGGAAGATATACCCACGCCACCAGGCAGGAGGTCGTTCTGTTTCGAATTTTGACTTTAAAGGTGTGTGAGAAGATGCAACCAGCGCGGCTAACGGTTCCGTTTCGTATACCGCGACTCCGTTAGTGCCGGGAAATAACGTACATGTAGATAAAGACGAATGTCTTCCTCATTGCTATCAAAATTCCTTCCCTCATTTGCATTTCTTTACGGTGCTCCGAAATCGTGTCTTTCCGGTTTTGCAGCAGCCGATATGCCGATATGAACGGTTTGACGATTTATGCATTCAACGCGTGGTTTTATTTCTTCACGCAATCTGCGCTCGAAATCAATGTGTGTGCGGTTGATTCATACTGAACAACTTTGGCTCATAGGCTCTGTATACCTTCATCTTTGGCTTATGCTTATGCTTCATCCGTCGAACAATTTGAAGATCGCGTACTTGATCCGTTGTAGGGTGAGTCGGCTAGCTGGGGGTGCTGAATTCATTGCCCAAGCGATGCAATCGAAACAGTAATTTGATTGCGCCGAAGGTCAAGCCGATCTTCTTCGGGAATGTTTACGGTACGCTCGCAAAGAGAAAGGACCCAGACGAATGGTCAATGTCTGTGGATTTGTAGAAACTACTTGATAAGCGAAGGGATTGGTGTCATCAGTGACCAAGTGTGATGCTAATTACTAAATTGTTATTGTTTCGCTTCGCCACCTATTTGCGGGTTTGTTAAATATTTGAGCAAACATGAAATTTATTCAGATCGTTCGAGGTCACGCAAGCATAACGTATGAAGTAAATATTTGGCAATAATATTGCCATTGACCCATTAGCCGTAACATATGTCATAAATATTCTGGGGATGAAACTTTGACCTTCGTTTTCACTACAGTTTACTAACGTGCTAACTGTTTTATTGTACATTTTTCGCAAGGCGTATTGTAATTGGTTGAAAATCGAAACAAACGCTCTTTGATAAATACTTGTTGTTTTTATTGTTCTTCTCTTGTTTTATTTATCTAAAGCCATCGCGCAGTTTATCGCTATAGTAGTATTTTCAATTGTGAATCGTTTGTTATCTAAGGGTTTTTGTGTCGGAATTTTGGAAAAATTGACTCCAATGTCGATAAAAACGTCGATACCGTGATTGTGCGCATGATAAGGCAAGGTCACACTGCGGCTTATTGTGCAACTGGGGCGTTTTTTGTTGCGTATTTTTGTTTTGATGACACATAATTTTATTTCAATTATTTAAACTTCTTTTCCTTAGACTTTGGCATATTTGAATCCTATAATTGAACTCAATCATAAAGGCTTTCGAAAACACATACGTAAACATATTTCGGGTAAGGTCACTTCAAGAAAGTAAAATAACGAGGTTGAATCAAATGATGTTTCAATTGTTTCGTTTTTCTCATATATTTGTATTCTTTGAAAAATAAATTCAAATTCTTTCACATTGTGACCTACTTTAGCAAATAATGATTCTCCGCGCGCTATTTGAATGCAACGGCATGTGAAAACACGTGCTTTGGCGCTCGGCGGTTATTTCGATGTTTTTTTTGCGATGTTTAACACAACTGTCAAACCGCCAAACCAGCTAACGTCAAATTATATAAACATGACATAACTTTGGGAAATTTATTGTTTTGGTGTGGTTTGGAAGTTGTGCAAAAAGTTTCGGCCCGGCCTGTAGTGTAGATAAATGAATAGAAAATGGTTAACGGCAGTAGATGCATTTCCTAAAATGACACCATCTCGGCATCCGCTTAACGGTTGGCTCGGACGAGCAATTCTGCTGAGATTTTTCGAATCACAGAAGCGATGGATCAGCTGTTCCGTGGCGTACCGTCGAAGTCACTACGATTCGCTTGGCGTGACATCGAACGCAACCCAGAACGATATTAAGCAGGCGTACTATAAGCTGTCGAAACTATACCATCCGGACAAAAACAAGGGAAGCGAAACGGCGGCAGAAAAGTTTCGGGACATCACGGCTGCGTACGAGATACTAGGCAACTACCGGTTGCGGAAGCTATACGATAAGGGTATTCTGCATACGGCCGGCCGACAGTTTGCGAGCGAAGCGACTGAGGCAGCGGAGCACACAGAAGATGATGCTCAGACTCGGTTCTATAAGAAACGCATGAACCGTACACATGCTCCGACGGAAACGGGGCGCACACCCATCTACGATTTCGATGAGTGGGCCCGTAACCATTACGGCAGCAGGTTCGATCAAAAGATGAAGGCGGAAGAACGGTTCAGGAAAAAGGCTGAGCGGGAAGAGATTTTCAAAACCCGCTTGCAGCATGAGTACATCATATTTCCGCTGATATTTTTTTGTATAATGTACTGTGTGATAGTGTTCCAAGAGGGTACTTACGATGCTCCGAAACCAATAACGAAAGATGAGCCTTGAAAAGGACAAAAGGGTATAGTTTTGTGTTAAACTAGAGTCATTGTATTATTTATCTGTAAATATTTTAGACCAATAACAATATACAGAAGGCTCTTGTGCTTCGTGAGTCCAAAATTAATACGTTGGTAGAGTTTCTTTGATTTGTTCACCAGGATGATGATTTATATTTCAAAACCGACCGCTTCGCTTCCTTGCGGTAAATCGTGAATCTCGGCGCGTTTCTTCACCATGCTCCCTTCGCCGTTCCTTCTTTGCCAATATCCATTCACGGGACTTCTTCAATGGTTTTCCCCGTGCTTTCTTTGCGTATTCCGCTTGCTTCCGGCTGTATCCAATCTGTCCCGCACAATCATCTGTACCGAGCGCCACGGGAAGCTTAGCCACACCACCCGTCATCAGCACTAGGAAGTATTTTTTTGCCTTCGTAGAGTTGGGATAATCCACTACAATACCACCGTAGAAGCCGGCTTTCATCGCTTGTGAAGTCACCAGCTCAATCTGATCTGCATTTTCAGGATAAAACTGAAACACAGCCCTGGCATTGCGAGTCTGCAATAAAGAAACCGGAAATCGGTACAATTTACGGAATATTTCGAAATCAACGGCACAACTTACCAAACACGAAAACAGCGTGCTGAAGAACTGATACAAACGTTTCGGTGGAACGTGTGACTTTTTGTCCGCATTACAGAGCCACTGTAGAGCCGAAATCGATACGGCTCCATCGAACGTACCTGCTTTAAAAGGCATCCCTTGGCCCATATCACCGAGCAACAGATCGCCTTCGACCTCGCGATCAACTGCGACGTCCAGCATGTGGTTTGATATATCGACTCCGACCCAAAAATGGCCTTGATCCTCGAGCACACTGCCGGAAAGACCAGAACCGCAACCGACGTCGAGAATTAGCTGCGGAGAATCATCGTCCGGATCGAGTGCCAACAATTCGATGGCACGCTCACACATCTGTACCTGGATATCAATGATGCGTGTGTTGTTTGTGTACTTTTTCGCTTCATCTTCGTTGTAGAACTGTAAAGATAAGAATGAGTTTTGAGTTAGATCGTCTGGAAAGAAATCTACTTTTTCGCTTACAATCTCCGGTGGAGCGATGTGTTCGGGACGCCGGGACATTTTCACAAACTTCTGTAATTACGTTCCTTTATTTTGGGTGCGAAACGCATGTGGTTTGTTTAGAAAGATTGTACCGCACTAATGACACCCCATCGGTCATCGGAAAATGACGCGTGATTGAAAATAATGTTCAAACCATTTTTTTAGTGCTCAATAAATCATTTTGTACGTTCCCCTTCATTTTTATTTTTGTCCTAGTTTTGAAATAACATTATTTACGAAATTTGAACAGGAATTGAAATACTTTTACATTAAAATTATATTTTCCACAACAGTATTTTTGACGCTAATGCCAATGACAGCAGTTTGTTGACATTTTATGAGTCACAAAAATTCCTTGTGTTTGTGTTGGTTAGCCGCAAAAACATATGTTTTTCTTTAATCGAATTATCCTGCAGTATTAGTCTAAACAGCTAT
This sequence comes from Anopheles rivulorum, assembly GCA_018908115.1. Lineage (NCBI taxonomy): Eukaryota > Metazoa > Arthropoda > Insecta > Diptera > Culicidae > Anopheles > Anopheles rivulorum. The sequence continues at coordinate 162,806 of STHB01000007.1, forward strand.
AATTTGTCGAAATTATCATCAAGTGGTTATTTCTTCCCATCCACCAGTTGGAGTGTCCAGCGGTTAAATCGAATGAGGTCGGAAAAATCGTAACTAGGTTAGTTGGTAAGTATTGTGGACCAGAAATCGGCTGATGGTGGTAGCAGGCAAGCTGAGGCAAAGCAAAACGGTTTAAAAATAGAAAATTTTCAATTTCCTTTTCCTTAGCTAAGCAGCGACGGTAGAGAATCTTCTTTAGGCGAATTGCACGTTGTCTGGTTGTGTTTCGAAGAAAGTTGGAGAACAATCTAGAACGCTGGCCAAAACTTAATAAAAGGCCAACCGAGTCTGCAGTTGCAAGTGATTCACATAGCAGAAAGTCAGCGCGCAAGTGGTACGTGATAGATTGATAGCATAGAGAGAAATATCGAGTACATACCGAATATGGTTGCAACGGAGGGAAACGTTACGACGGAAGTGGATGAAGCAACCGCCTTCAAGGAACGGGGTAATGCGGAATTTAAGGAAGATTGTTGGGAGGCAGCGGTCAAGTGGTACACGAAAGCGATCAATGCCGGTGAGAAGCATAAGGATCTGTCAGTATTCTACAAAAATCGTGCGGCTGCATACTTGAAATTGGAACAGTATGAAAACACCCACAAGGATTGCACCAGCTCGCTGGAAATCTGTCCGAACGATCCGAAAGCATTGTTTCGTCGATTTCAGGCGTTCGAAGCTTTAGAACGATTTGAAGAAGCGTACAAGGACTTACGCACGATCCATACCTATGATCCCAATAATAAAACGATCAAACCCCACCTGGAACGGCTGCATGCGATCGTGCAGGAGCGCGCTAGGGAACGAGCCCAAACTTCCAACAAGGTGATCAAAATGTTCGAAATCGCTTTCGATATCGCAGTGCCAAAAGACAAGCGCGAGCAGGCAATGGGCAATATCGTTGTGCTAGCGCGCGAGCAGGCCGGTGTGGAAGTAATGATGAAGGAAGGGCTAGTTACACGCATCGGAAAATTGCTAAAGGTGGAGAAAAACAACGACATCATCACGAACGCTATTCGAGCGATTGATAGTGTGTGTCTGAAAAGTGCAGAACGCACGAAGCAGGTCATTAACGAGCTCGGTATTCCGTGGTTCCTGCAAATTCTTGACTGCAATGTAGAGGAGCGCGTTGCAGCTGCCCAGCACTGCATGCAAACNACCCACGGACGGGCGGGTAAATGAAAAACGTGTTGCCGGGGAAAGCGACCACGATTGCCCCATTGCCTCGGCTGGGCTGTAAACGATGACGGGTTGGGTTGGCGACAAAAACATAACAATTCCAGTTGTGGGCCGGATTGAGGGCAAAGCTACAGTAGCAACTATACAGCATACTCTAGCGTACCGTAAGCATGGTCAGCATGATTCCTTCCTTTCTTTTTTTGTTGTTGTAGTTTGGAAGGATACTTGGGGTTTTGGAAAGATGAGTCCCGTGCACCGGACACTAATCGGTGTCGAGTGGAAACAGCAGCACCATCGTGGACACATCGTGGACAAGAAGCTAGTGGGCAGGATGTTTGGCAAGGAAGTGTGTGTTGTTATGGCAAGCAAAACGTCGGATGATGATGATGATGGAAACGGAAACGAAAAGAAAAACCGAAACCCTGTACCGACGGGACTGTATCAATCCGAAGATACAGCGGGTAGGTTTCTGTTGTATACCGTTTGGACACTAACTTTTTTGTTCAACTTTCGTTTTGTATCTTGTTTTGTTGTTCTTCGTTGGTACTGTGATATGGTTCGGTAATTAAAAAGTATTAAAAGCTTTTTGTTTTGTCCACCGGTCTGCTCTGGTTTCGATCAACTGTTAGGAAAGTGAAAGAAAGCCAGTATCAGCCTTCATTTTCTATCATCTTCCATTGATGATTGCTTGTTGATTGTGTGGATATCTGTGGAATCCTGTTTAGACGAGACTTTATTTTATACTTAATTGGAATAAAATGAATGAAATGGTTATCAAAGCTCGCTATTATTTCAACTGTTTTGTGAAATATTTATTTTATAGCATAATCATCACAACCGTAAAGCTTTCTCTTCTTTCCTTCAAGTCCTGATGAATAATTTCTCTTCTGCTGTCTTCATTCGGTATAAAAGGTTATGTAGTGACATCTGCAATAAAGTAAATTACTTCTATCTTTTGAGGCGGCCCGGTGGTGTATTTGGCAACGGCGCTAGTCCCTAACACGACTGGACCGGGTTCAAATCCCATTCGGACCGTCCCCCCGTAGCACGGTTGAACTAGCCTACTACGTGGTAAAATTAGTCTAATACGGCCAGTCCAGGTTCTAGCATAAAATAAAATAAAATAAATAAAATACTTCTATCTTTTCTATTGTTCTGTCTATACAATGCTTATAAAATTACTCCAGCAACTTTGTTTTGAACGTGAAATTTAAAATTCCTTCATATGAGATCACTCAAAGAGGCTTACCAAGTAAAGAGTAGAAGACTTTTAAATTCGCTTTCGACGCTTCCAATTCGCCTGTCTCAGCTTACCTTCATTTTGCTATGTTTTATTTATGTGTCTTAGCAGAGTTTCGGTTTCATGTCCTCTTTTCCATTTTCCTGGTGCGCACCAACCAACAAGCTTGTGGCTTGGTAAGCTTCAACGCAAGGCGCTAACAACAAACAAAACGTAAGTGAGTAAGCAAACAGAAAACGACAAACACATTCTACATTCCGCGGAATGGTTTGCAGACATGCGTCTGCCAACGCAGAAAGCCGGTAGAAGTGGATGACCAAAATCCACTGACGAGTTTTCTTCGAAAGTTACTTTGTCACCAAAGTTGTCCTGTTGCACAAACACCGTACTTTGCGCATTAGTTTTTAAAAAGCGAATCCAGTCCAACCCGTTGACAGGTGGCCCTATTCGGGTTGGAAACGGTACGTGGATTTGGACGTGGATAAGATGAAAACTTTTCTCCACTAATAGTGTGTGAAATGTTCAAACCTCCTTTTGGGGGGGGGGGGAAAAACCGCGACTTTGACTTCAAACTGTCCTGAAGTTTAAGAACCGGTGGGATATAGTCAGCTTTGTAAAGATTTTTTTTAACTGTTACTTTAACGCTGAAGTGGAAAATGAGTTGGTGGAATTGTTTGGATGGATGCGGATTTGAATGGAGCGATGAAAGTAATTAAAGATTTCAATTTAATGTTAAAATAATGGTTAAATAAAATAAGCTTTTTGGCGTATTCGGATTAAAAGATCGCAAATGTGATGTGTACAGGGTAATGATAGATTATAATTTCGAAATAATTACGGTGGTGAAATTGTTAATTAAAACACTACTCGTGACCTGCTACAAAACTGATATGTGATATTTACCAATTTCCCATCGATTCTTTTCCATGGTAATAACAAAAAAAAAAACAATGTTAAGCGGAAGCGATGCAACATCACAAAAATAAAAAAAATAAAACGATGAAAACACGCGAATGATTTGCGTCATGTGCAAATGATTCGCCGTAATTTGATCAAACGTTATTTAAAACCCCGTGGGTGTGCGCTCGGTAGTGAAATTATGATGAATGCGTCACGCTGCAGTCAAAACATTGGCAACGGTTGCACACGGAAAAAGGACACTGTCATTAACGGGTGGTTAGGATGGGAAGGCGGAGAACGGGTGTGCGGAGAGCATTATTCAATTGCACAGCCCACATTCCCATGTAACGACTTAATGCGACACGTACCCACGGTCAGAAAAGGGTATATATACGCACTGCCATCGTTTGTCACGTTCGTTCGGGTGCAAATTTGTGCACTCGATCGTACACAGTGCCAATCACCAACGGGTGAGCGATGGTAATCGGTGTTGTGTTGATGCAGTTCCATCTTTGGCCAACTCCCGGCACTGCTGAGGGAGGTTCGTCCCGATGATAATACATAGACAAACACACACACTATAGGCCAGAAGTTGCACTGAATGCTTGCCTGTTCAGGTGCCGGACATTCGGTTTCGGTCTTCCTTCCGAAATAATAATCCTATTAGCATCATCGGGGTTAATTGCACTGGTAACATTCATTCGCATTTAAGTTCGGTTATATCACGTGGTTCCTGTGTATGTACGAGTGAGCGTGTTTTTTTTATTGGTCGCTTGTGTGAAAAATCGAGTACAACATTTGCTTACCAAAGGATCATTATTTTAGCTGGTATGTTGGTTGTGACGATCGTGCTCTAGGTTTTACATGATTTAAAACACTCCATTGAAGAAGAGATGTGTACAAAGTGTAGAAAGGCGAAGGAGGCTTCAGGAAATAGTGCAACGAAAACAAAATGTTTATTCGCTCCAACTTTGGAAACGATTTAGCTCAAACAATGTGGAATGCATTAGTTGAATTGTAAATCAAAACATCAGAGTGACAATTTGAAGCGTAGAAGGTATAAAACATTTTAACAAATACAAAATAGACAAACATGATCTCAAGTTGAAGCGGTAAAAATCAGACTAAAACGATAAAGAACTTCAAATTGAAGCTAAAGAGGTTCATAATTGTTGTGGATACATCTGATGTTGCACAACATCGTCATCAGGGTCGCTCACTACATGTGAGCAACCTGAGATGACAGATGTCATCCAGGCGATCCACGTGCAGGATCAAGGGCGCAGCCATCGATGACAGATTGCGCCAGGACGTTGACTGGAGTCGAATCACGGCAGCGACCAAGCGAGGACGTGTGTGTGTTAACGAAATAAAGTATTTGTAAAAGGTATCACTATGTTCTTCAAATATCAAATATCACATACTTCGTAACAACATAACAATAATAACGAGAATATAATCCATTCCCTTAGTATTTTGGGCATTAGAAAATTAAACAAATATTTTGTAAATCCTTTTATAGCGTTCTATACGAGTTAAATTATCATAAGCTCGTGCTTATCGTAGTAATGATGAATTTAATTGTATTAAGAACTGCACTACCGTATTTCTGATTCGAAGGTATTATTATAACTACGACAATGATGTAATGATAGAAAAGGCAACACAAACAAACACAACATGGTGAGATTTATTTTTAAACACTGTTGTGTTTTCCTTTCATGCTTCATGTTGTTTCATTGAACGGAAATCATCGTCCTTGCCACGAACCCTACACCATAAAGCGTTGCTGCCTCAGAAACGAGCGTCGCACAAAGTTGCATTGTACGGCCGGAAAATGTTGCAAGCAATGTGTCTTCTCACGCGAGAACAGTCGATAAGTAAAGTTGCTAAAGTTTGGCTCAACGTTGCCCGGCCTTTTGCAGTGTTGCATCCGCATCCGACAGAATGCATCCATGTGAGATCGTTTCCCCGTCGGCAATGTGCTCTGTGCTCGATCATGCTCTCCGTTGTTGAAGTTGGCTGTGGCTGTAGACTGTGTGTTGCCGTAACCGACCATTCGTTTACGGTTGGCATTCTGCTAACAGCAAACATGTGACATAACTGGCGTAAAGAAAATTCAAAACTTCACTGTGGCAAAACAACTCGCATATAATTTTCCCCTGCCCGGTTGCGAATGTACGGGACGGGACGGGCTGCCAATCGGTGGAACCCGTCAGAAGGAATAACTTCGTTCGTATGCTAACGCACGACCAAGAAACGACGCCATTTTCTACCGGCCTTTGATACACTTTATGCAACCCATGACACATTCGCGCTTCCTTCTCCTTGCGGTTTGGGGTGGTTTGGGCGGTGGGAAAATGGATGGAAAACGATGAAGAAAATTATAATCATATTAAAATTAAATTTTCATCCGCTTTCCTTTGCAGCTTTGGGCGTGGTAGGGTTGGCGTGAGCTGCACTAACGATTCGTGGAAACGATTTGGCTCGTGACGCAGGGCAGATTTTGCATTGTTTTTGCACAGACGCTACAGTGCTGAACAAAACGTTTGTTCTGGTTGGGTGTGAAAAGATGAAAGATGCTTTAAATTAAAGTTTATTGTTAAAGAAAAGGGAAACATCTATGAAAAAGATGTTGAAAGCTTTGATTGAATGTTGAACAACGGAAAAATGTAACAAACATATTTGAAATTTCACCGAAAATAGAACAATGGCCTAGCGTTCGGTGTTTTAATTATAAGCAAGAAAAAAACAAACATTGCAAACTTAATATTATGATAGATAATAATATATTTAATATGAATAAACTCTTCATCGTCTACAATATAAAAGAAAGCAGTACAGAAGAAATCGATTATCATAACATTGAGTGTCCAAACAAGCTTTTTTCTTTTGTTATAAAAGCAACAGTTTCGCTTTGCAAATATTGTGTACGGTCAACTAAAGATCCGCGATGGTGTAAAGTAAAGTTTGTTCACACCGATAGGAAGCTGACAGTTTTCACATTAACTTCGCCTTCGAACTTAAATTGCAATGTTTATGAGTCGTATCCGAGTCAAGTCAGGTGCTGCTTTGATATTGCGTTGTCTTCAGTGGTAAAGTAGACAACCGCCACTGTTGTTTGCTGGGTAGTGTGAAGTCGAGCGTCGATGGAGGCGCCTGGTGTTTGACCGATTTAGCCTTAACTCAAGTTTGTAAATATACAGACGACACGTATACGCGTCGGTATGCTATCGGTGATATCACCGGAAACAGTAGCTTCTGGCCGTGTGAAAGTTAGTCTCGCGACGGCACAATAATAGGACACCGTGTGTCGGCAATAGGCAACAGGGAGAAAACCACCAGCAAGTGAGTGATCTACGGAAGGCAACGTGACAATCATCTTGACTACCGGTCGCCGACTTGTGCAGTATTGCGATGGATGTGTGAATTAGCACAAGAGCAAGGACAAACTCGGTGGCCAGCTTCACGTTGCCCAAGATCAGTTGGCTACGTTGGCAGCGGGAAAGTTATAATTAACTGCCGACGCTAATGGAACACCGATTGGATATCTGCACGCGCTTAGCAAGAATCAATATACCTTACGCTGACTTTGAGTGATACTTCGCTAGAAAGGAAAATCCAATTTGTGCTGCTCCAGCTGACGATGATGTGTGAGTGTGTGCGCAATAGATTTGTTGGAAATGTTTATATAATGNAAAGTTTGTTCACACCGATAGGAAGCTGACAGTTTTCACATTAACTTCGCCTTCGAACTTAAATTGCAATGTTTATGAGTCGTATCCGAGTCAAGTCAGGTGCTGCTTTGATATTGCGTTGTCTTCAGTGGTAAAGTAGACAACCGCCACTGTTGTTTGCTGGGTAGTGTGAAGTCGAGCGTCGATGGAGGCGCCTGGTGTTTGACCGATTTAGCCTTAACTCAAGTTTGTAAATATACAGACGACACGTATACGCGTCGGTATGCTATCGGTGATATCACCGGAAACAGTAGCTTCTGGCCGTGTGAAAGTTAGTCTCGCGACGGCACAATAATAGGACACCGTGTGTCGGCAATAGGCAACAGGGAGAAAACCACCAGCAAGTGAGTGATCTACGGAAGGCAACGTGACAATCATCTTGACTACCGGTCGCCGACTTGTGCAGTATTGCGATGGATGTGTGAATTAGCACAAGAGCAAGGACAAACTCGGTGGCCAGCTTCACGTTGCCCAAGATCAGTTGGCTACGTTGGCAGCGGGAAAGTTATAATTAACTGCCGACGCTAATGGAACACCGATTGGATATCTGCACGCGCTTAGCAAGAATCAATATACCTTACGTTGACTTTGAGTGATACTTCGCTACAAAGGTAAATCCAATTTGTGCTGCTCCAGATGACGATGATGTGTGAGTGTGTGCGCAATAGATTTGTTGGAAATGTTTATATAATGCTACAATAGTGTGCTCAACCTGTCGGATCAAGTTCAATATGATGCTGGCAGGCAAGAAATCGCTTAATAAATTGACGACTGTTCTTGCTAACCCATTGATTGCGTTTGCAGCCATTGTGTGGAAGGAAATTGATTGGAAAAAATCCATACGATGTTAATGACGGATTCGATGAAATATCAGCAACATCAATTGAGCAAAAGGTAGAAAACATTCTTTCGATGCGATGGCTTTACGTGGAAGTGAAGTACGAACGAAAAAGAGACCAAGCAATGTACTGCTGAATTTAAACATAAACAAGAACAAAAACAAAACAAAAAGTGAACCCTTCAGCCGGGTTCGGGTAGGGAAGATGAGATAAAATTAATTAATTTCAAGCCCCATAACTCATCACACATTCCTTGAATTAATAAAATTGAACCATAATGTTCTGCTCCAGCAGGAGTGCTACACTTTACACCGGTGACATTCTTGTCGTTGCTCCGGTGCGGTCGTCGGTCGCTGGGTGTAGGGTCAGATTTGGGTGGTATGGGTGGCATGCTTGTTGTTTTCGTGGCTTACCCGTGGTTCATACGAGGTCGTGTTTGTGTTTCAGATTGGGCGCGCGCTCGTCTGTGCTTTTCGAAGACTTGCTTTTTGTTTTATTATTACTCGTTAATATAGAGCCATTTGTGGTACGAGCCGTTTGATGGTTCTTTTTTTGTGTTTCTTTTAACCTGGCTCCGAACGTAGAGCTTCATTGACTTTCGCATATTTTATGTTGGGAGCAAGTATCACAATGTTACTTCATAAATAAGGCTACCTTGTGAGCGTTGCATGAATGCTATGGTGTCGACAACCTATGAGAATACTGGTTTATACACTTGGGCACATTTAATCACGGTTTTTGTTTTAATTTTTATAATAACGAATACCTCTGCTAACAAGCTATTTATATTCATTTTTGTATGTTTGCACTGTTTCGTTTGCTTCCTTCAGTAAATTCTTCTGTTATCTTAATTCCTACGTTTTGTAATTTTTTAAATATATTTTTGAACATTAAAGACACGTTCGCTTTCTTGCGCTCTGTAGTTTGCATCTAGCTCGACTCAGTTCCGACAGTGACCTCACGGTCTCGTTCTAAACGAACCCAAAAGAAACCGTGTTGTCAAACTTACTTTATTTTCGCACATTCTGACTGTCAAACAAAAATTCAAATTATCCGTTAAATTAGATTAAAAATTCAAATATGTACTATTATGCAATGTATTCTTCTACACTGTATATTCCAGTGTAGAATAGACTGTAAAAATTAATGAATGTCAATCAAGCGAGTTTCTTAATTTACCATAGTTATTGTAAAAAAACTCAATAATAAATTTTAATTTGCATCGTTTCTACAAAATATTTGCTTAAAACTAAAAAAGTCAAAAATAAAACAATGCGTAGAAATCCATTTTATTTATTTTTGCTGAAACGGAACATCGAATTTCTAACTTTGGTGCGCTTGGTTGCATACCTGTGTAGGAAGGTTTCCCGTACGAACGCTCATCTCATGATGATGGTACACATGTGTGCCCACATTCCATCGCTGTCAAAATACTAAATTCCAGCGTATGTCAAATTTTGAACAGCATCGCACAGCATTCCCACCGTTAGCCGTTAGACGCTAGGAAACAGCGCTGCGGGACATCATTATGAGACGTGCAGCTGGAAGGCATCAACAAAGCCGGTGTCGCCTGGGACGTTGCCTCAAGGATTCCAAACGGCCGTGACGTCGCGAAGAAGCGACACGAACGCACGGGACGGGCATGGAAGACGGGGGCTGTGGCCGGCGAGAAGCCATAAATGATGAATATTCTGACACTTTTCCGTGGGCTTCCCGACCCGAACGCTCGTCATCGGTCAACCGACGGCAGGCAAAGGGGACAATGATTTGGGTGGAAAGTTTCGCAGCTAAATTTGGTGCACACGGATGATAACACGATGTTTTGCGCTGAAAGTTTTGCAATGCGCCCAACAAGCTGCTCCACGAGCTGGCCAGCTGGCGTGAGTATCCGGATGGCCAGGATGGAAATTCCTGCCAGGCGAGCGAGTTTCGCTTAGATGCCTGCGTCATGGCGGTACCACCAGCCCACCAGAAAGGGTTGTTCGTTGCGGGCGCTTGGCACAAATTGCATTTGCTGCGGTCTGTGTGGATCCGTGTTGTGAGGTCGGTGCACATGGTGTACGCTGGCGTTGACTCATTATATCAACATCGCTACCGTTCCCGGTGGACCTGCCGGCGCATGGCGTCTTCCGTGCTGTTCATTTGTTGATATGAATACCCAGCGAGGGTTTTGTGGGTTTTGCCATGGGTTTTGAGGTCCCAGTATCAACATTCTCCAGCGCCGAACTTTGCAAAAGATGCCATCAAAAGCTCGTCCGTTGCGGTCCGTGGCGTAGTTGCATCATGCCTCTTGAGAACCTCCGTGGTACCTGGAATGGTGTGCCTCCAATTCCGCGGTGTTTGACATTAATGCATAGTTGGGGTTTTTTGGGCAATGGAAGATCGTTTCCTTATTTTTTTTTTTTGAGGTTGTTTACGGCACGGTAGTATCATTTTAAAATACCAACTTCCGCATCCTGTTCGGGGGCGATGTAAAGCAGTAGCATTACGTGAGTGGACGATGCATACAATGCATCTCGGTGCATAGCCGCCGCTTCTCGCAAGATGTTCATCAATCTCTGTCGGGGATTTTGGTCGAACTTTTAGCGCTCGATGGATGTTATAATCTTTCGGTGATGCTTTCCGGTGGGTGTTTCGTACAGCTTCTAACGCTACGGATCGGAGCGGATGGTTTGGCAACGAAAGTGTGTGTGAGCCAAATAAATTGTTGCCCCGAAACGCCTAAATAATGAGCTCCAAACTGTTGCAATAGATTTAAATTTAAATGATCCTGTTAAAGAAAGTTAATTTTGTTCGTCGATGGTAACTTTACGATTCACCGAGTAACGAGCATCCATCAGCATTCTTAATGATGGTCAGAATTTTATTCCAACGAAGCTTCAAGAATTTGCTAATATAGTAGGAGCCAATCGGATACTTTCCCAAGAACATTCCTCATATTCCGTCGGCAAGGCGAACCAGATAGCGAAGCGTGCCCGCTACAGGCACGATGGTGTAATATTTTGGATCATCATTATTTGCATTATAATGCGTTTTTTTTTCTGCCTCAATCATTCTTCTTTTGCTGCGCTTTACGTAACCGAATGGAAGATTTCTAATTCCTTTCTTTCATTCTACTTACTGCCGGTGGCTATGAAGGATTTTTGGCTCCTTATCGAGTGTTATTAAAATATGAAAAGTACCCAAAACGTTAAGTGACTTTGTCGTTAGGTGTGCAGGAATGGCAACAAACTCATACTCTTCAGTGTGATGGTCCAATGTAACGAAATAGAAAGTGGAAAAAGGAACAGTTTGAATGGTTTTGTGTGTAAATGATATTTGTAATTAATTTTATATTCATCATTTTTGGTGTAAATTTTATTTCTTGTTGCCAGCTTGCTTGCCTACAATAAATGTTTTCAAATCGATTAAATCATTCTAACCAGAACCCAAAGAATGGAGCACAATGTTCAGAAAAATAGATAATGGAGGCGCCCGGTGGTTTTTCGCTAAATTGTCTTTCGCTTTCGTTTCCAAGCACACAACCACATCTCTTAATCAGCGTCCGATTTACTTTATAACAACAATTAAGATATAAATAAAGTCCTCTCCAAAAAAAGGAAGAGAAAACCCTACACATGGACGTCTGTTTGCCGTTTTTGGCCACCGTCAGTGCTTATGTGGTAACAAATCCGAGTCCATTAAAACGATGCGCTTACGGTGGAACAGAAATGGTTTGAAACAGCTTCAAAGCTGGTATGTTAGGAGGATATCGAGACACTTCTCGCTCTCTTTTGTCGCAATGGTTGCGATTCATTTTAGTGAAAACGGTCTGAAGGAAAACCTCCTCACAATCCTACGTCCACGCCACTGTCCCCGATGCTTAATTGCAGTAATAAAGCACCGGGACGCAACAGTAACCAGAACTCGAAACCGAATGTGAACGGAACGAGTGGTCGGGTTAGTTGAGGTGTACTCAAAAAGGTGGAGTTAGAGTGTGTGTGTGTGGAAAAAGCGCCGATTGTTAGCTCCATTTAAAACCTCTAATTTTTCCACGCTTCGTTCAGTTTGGTTACCTTTTTTTTGCAGTTCTCGAATGAAAATGGCAACGTTTGCAGGCTCCAGTCGCAGTCGGTGTCATTGCACTGATGGTGGATGTTTATTTTTCATTATGAACCGTTAATGTTTTCGCCAAACCTGGTGGAAATAGAGGGGGAAAATGTCGGGTGGAAAAAAAAGGCAAAACTCTCGACGCAACAATAAGTTAACAAGCGAAGCGCGATAGTCCGGCGATGGGGTGTAATAAGGCGAAACAAAACAAAAAAAAAACAGCGAAGGGAAATCATCTATTTGGATGGCTGTTGGAACTTTGTTCAGCTGGTCCCACACACACACACACACACACGCGCGTAGAGGTTTTACACTGCAACATGATTTTCATTTAGTTTGTTTTTCATCTCGCCCATGTGCGCACGTGTCACGATGGTCCAGACGTGGTACAGTCTCCACAAACCACTACCAACAAGAATTGTCACTGGTCTTGCACTTTTGTGTGTCACTCTATTACTCTACTAGTGCACATAGAGCGAGCGAGAGAGAGTACAAAATAAGGTTTCAAATTTAAAACAAAACTAAAGAAAAAAACGCTCCACAAGCGATACCGCAGAACCGGCTCGATTTGACAAACACAACCTCAGCGCTCCGGAAGCTTGAGCTCGCGTGCAAACAAACTAACAACTGTTATAATAACAGTAACAATAACAATTAGAACGATGCTGCTGCTGCCGCTGCTACTGCTGGCCAGAATGTAGAGAGTGCAAGCGAGAGTCAAATTGTTGAAGCTGGCTTGAAGGGAAACAAAAACACAAAGCGCGGGTGACAAACATTCGGTACGGTGGCTGGCATCGGCCTGCGGGTCAACGTGCAGCGGTGAAGCAGAGAAAAGCACAGAAACACCCCCGTTTGCCCGCGCAACAAAGCGAACCAGATTGTTGTGGAGGCACAATTTGACGGTTTCCCAACACTCGGCCAACTGGCGTATGGCGACCAGGGAGCACAAAGAGGAGAGACGGGGTGTAATGGGAAGAAAATGGCAAAAGAAACAACATAAACAACATAAAACTAACGAACTATTTCCATCATGTGCAAATCCGCCGCACGCTACCATTGTGCCCGTATTCCGGGTTGTTCAACGGGGAACATTTTTGTTTTTTGTTTTTGTGTTCCACCATTCCGCACCCGTTCCAATATTCCCGTTCCCGAAATGCCTTCGGGCACTTTTCAATGCCTCGGCCAAAAAGGCGTTTATTAAACAATAAATAATAAAAGTTTGTCATTTTTTCTTCGAGCTTTTCACCCGTTCGGGGTCGGGTGGAACCACCGTTTTGTTTATTTGCTCAAGCTTGTGTTTCATTCCTGTGTCGAGGCTCGGTCCGTGACCGCATTTCGATGCACCATCGTTTCGTCGACCAGATTTATCATTGTTAGCCGTGAGCGAATGGCGTACGAACAAACAGCAACAGCAACAGCAACAACAGCAGAGAAACGTGCAGCGTTGGTAAAGTTTAACGGTCGGTTAGTGCGTTTCTTTCCGTTCGGTTCCACCCCCGCGGGGGAGGTGTACTGGCGCATGTACTTGTCCAGTTGTGTTCGAGCCGATTCGAGCACTGCAAACGGGTGAAATACAAACAAAAAAAAAGAGAGATCGAAAGAAAAGTTTCCACCTTTGTGCGCATTTGATTGCCATTAATTTTACTCGGCAAAAGAGAGCGGCGATGCGGCGAAGTACGAAAACTATCGCAAAACTGCTTGTCTCCGGCACCGCCGATGACATGTACAGATGTAACGATCGTTTGCAGGCGCGGTCGGTTTTTTGTATGTCGCGCACCATTTGGGGATGATGATGTACGATGCACCGGTGTGATGCACCGCCGATGGCATTGGGCATGCGAACGTGGCCAAACTGTGGCCGGATTGTGGATGTCGGTGTGTCGGTGCCAAGGTGTGTCCCATGTCCTGTCGGCGATGTAAAAGTTGACCCACTGTTTATGTATGTTGTGTGTGTTTTCATCTACATCTGGTTAGACTCGGTAGTAACACGTGTAGAACGTTGCCGAACAGGGCAGGGCAGAATAGATAAACAAGTTTATGGGTCGGTCGTGGCGAGGCGCAATGTTAGTTCGAACGATGCAATAAACTGCGCAAGAAGATGAAACTTTACACACAGACGAAACCAGTGTGAAACTAGCTCGTTTGATGTTCTCTGTGTTGATGGCTTAATAAATGGACACAGAAAAGGTTGTGCAAGGCAGAACAAAAGCTTTTTCATACAAATATCTTTAAGTTTTAAAAAGTTATGTTCAATTCTATTGTTCATTAAATAAATCTTAAAGAAAAGAAAATATCTTCTAGAAGAATACAAGAGACGTATTACATGTTTCTCCATGTGGACGACACAAAGGGATTTTATTGGGGAGGTTGTCCGGTGTCTTTGTAATGACATGATTTACCCCCGGAACCTAGTGAGCTTAATTTGTTGCATGAGATTTATATAGTTGGTTCAGAGTTCGGCAATATATCTGTTTCTGTTGTCTGTTGTTGTTGTAATTTTATTTAGGTGAAAAAAAAACGATTGTAACAATATATACATTTTTAAACGATTACTTTAACGGGTTCGATATCATCTTTCCTCGTTTTTGTAGTTTGTTAATTGAACTTTGTCGTCTTTTTACATATTAATTTACCTATCGAGGCGGTTGAAATTTTGTTTATTGTAGTGGGAAAAATTATTGGCAATATATCTGCTACTCCATTATCCTTCTAATGATCCTAAAATTCTACTGAGTATCTTTCTCTCAAACACGGCTTAGAGAGTTCAGGTTAGTCATCCTTGGAGGCGGTTATTGTGCCAGTAACTCATGCGAATACTCAAACTGTACACATTAAATGCATTCCCTGTTTTGATTTACTGTTGGTGTCATTATCGTTCTAGGGTTTTTGCCTTGTTAATCTGCAACTTAAGATCTATTATTCCAATATTGAATTTAAACTGAAATCATACTTCCTACCGAGAATACTACTTCCTGTGTACAATTCCTGTCTAATGTCAGATATGCATATCACTTAACTATTGTAATATGAAATCAGATCAGAGAATTAGTTTACAAAACGCCAGACAGCTGATACGTCAGTCAACAAACAAAAGCATCCAGTTCATCTGTATGTTGTAGATTGTAGTATTTGTGTGCCTTTTTCTATAATGTAGTTGCTTTACACAACACAGAGTACAAGGGAAATAAAAGCTCAATAATATTCATGTTTGTCATGTCCGCGGGTCAAACGGCTGCAAATCCCTTGTGAGTAGTGTAAATGTCCGGAAATTGCATCGAAAAACTCAATCCATTTCCGGCCGCCATGTTTTCCGCTACATTAATCTTCGCATCGCAACAGGGAAGCGAAACTAATTCACCTTCAACGACGCATCAATGGTGTGAACCTCGACGAGTTTGGTCCTTCGCCGCTGCATCATCCGCGCAGTGCTGTTAACCGCGCGTGTCCATTCGCAGCAATCGATAAATCGGCTCGTTTCCGGTTGCTTTACTACCGATCAGATCAGTCGCAATCGTCGCATTGCAAAAGCGTCCATTTTTTTTTTTGTTTGGAGTTCATTTCGAATTTTGTTTGGTTCGGGCCGTAACGAACGTGAACGTGACCGTGTCAGCGTGCAGGGTGCACTCCAGCCGGACTGGCAAGGGTAGAAATAAATTATGCAAAATTTAATTCATTTACCTCCACCGGGAACGGTATAATTGACGTCAACGGCTCGATCCGGCCAAATCTTAATGGGAAATGGGGTTAAAAGTGGCATCCTCCTGGGGTTGGGACCGAGCTCCCCAGCACATCATCGCCATTGGTGCAGGTTAATGTGTGTGCATTAATAAAATCAGTCGGCTTTTCCAAAGGTGGCAATGATGTTGGCCCCAAAACCATTAAAAAAAAACACGCAAAAAGTGTTTTAAAATCTGCACATTTCCCTTGCATCAACAGAAAAGGGAATGCAGTGAATGCAGTTTTCTTCTTGACTCTTCCCATAACTCAATCCATACCACCATAATGGTTTGAAGCTTTTTTATGCCAAAAAAAAATATGAGAACGATAAATGAGAAACCCCACCCTCCCAATTCTACAGGGATGAATGAGGGAAACAAGGACTGTTGGGTGAACAGCGGCGTGTGAAACTGGCAAGCGTTGGCGACCGTGTTAAAGCAACTGTCAGCCTTGTCCACCGAAAGTTGAAGGCATGTCAGATCGTCGCTGCCCGGTCGCACACGTTCGCCTTCGGTTGCCGCATCATCCCCGCAAGGGAACAAGACCTCGGGGAGGGGTTTTGGGAAATTATGACAATCCCGACGGAATACAAGGGGAAAAAAAATTGAAATATAAATTGAGTTAATTGTTTGAGGCTACGCAATTATTCTTTCGTACTGTTTGCCGGAGGTGACTTTTCTTCACGACCGGGTGCAGCGTTCTTTCCGGCTTCGTTCCATGTCGTTTGGAAGCGGCCTGCTGGGAAGTTGTTGTCTGTACGGTTGTCGGTGTTGCTCAATCGTAGCCTCGTTAGTGGCTGGAAGAAGGATGTTTCTCCTTGCTGGATGCNTTATGACAATCCCGACGGAATACAAGGGGAAAAAAAATTGAAATATAAATTGAGTTAATTGTTTGAGGCTACGCAATTATTCTTTCGTACTGTTTGCCGGAGGTGACTTTTCTTCACGACCGGGTGCAGCGTTCTTTCCGGCTTCGTTCCATGTCGTTTGGAAGCGGCCTGCTGGGAAGTTGTTGTCTGTACGGTTGTCGGTGTTGCTCAATCGTAGCCTCGTTAGTGGCTGGAAGAAGGATGTTTCTCCTTGCTGGATGCGTTTGGCATTGGTCGGTCGGTTGGTTAGTCGGTTGGTCGGTACTGTGCTAGTTTCGCTCATAATTCCATCATCAGACCATCCGACGATGTGTCGGACCGTGTCCAACTTGACCCGTGCCCGAATCCAACGTCCGTCACTGTGTACCGTACCGTAATATGATCTTGTTTGCATGTTAATTAAAATGTATCTTGACTTTAAACGAGTCGGAGGATATCCGAGCCTGATGGCTTGACTGTGCTGGGCAGGAAAAAGTTAAGACCTCACCCATACGTAGACAACCTTGCCAGCTTGCTGGTGAGGCTGGACATCATTCTACCACGATCACGATGCTTACCATGCAACGGGGATGATGTGATTGTTGCTGTGAGCATCGCTTGCTGTGAATATAATTCGCACTCAGCCATTCTAGCCGGGATGATGTGATGGCGTTGTGCGGTGCAATAAATTTGCTTAAAATAAATGTTGGAAAATGATGCAGATAGACCAAATTGACTAGACACGTGCGAGTATGGGGTGGGAGCAAAATATTGCTCAAATTATATATCCGACATGCTGTCACGTGTGGATCATGCATAGAAAATGAACGACAAGATCGTTTCGTTCATTTTTAGTGTTGCTTTAGTTGCTAGTTGAGAAGTTACAAAGCCTTTTTAGGAAGAAAACATTTAAATTAAATACAAAAATAAATTCCTATCTAAAAGTTTTTTCCTTCTATTTACGCAGGACGTTCTGATCAAAACAGCATCGAGCAAACAGAATCTAGTTTATGATTTTAATTAAATATAGCTGCATGTTCGAGGGCTAAGTGGAATGAAGAATCATGCTGCAACATCTTACCCACTTACTGGCACAACGTGTATTTCAAATTGATAAGCAAATAATTTCTTCCCAATACAAGCACTCCAATCAAACTCCAAAGCTCAGCCCAGGAAGCAACCAGAATAACCAGAGCGATAAATTACATCGAAACGCTCGGATGACAAATGCGAGTGCATACATCAGTGCAATAACGCCCAAAACAAAACACATATTGGCACAATTAGTACCGCCTGCACGATCGCCAACCTACCGACGGTCTCATAAAAGTGCCTCGTAAATTAATGCGGAACGGGTGGCACCTTTTTCGGAAAATAGATAGAACCTCCCAACGCTCCCCCTCCCCTTTCAGGCTGCTTTGTCCCTCGGTCCCCATCATCGACTGTTTTGCCAATTTTCGCTAAAAGCCCCAACATCAACGCTGCCATCGGGCCACAAAATATGTTCGGTTCCGTCCGAGAAAAGGGATAGTGTTGTGACCGGTACCAGGCACCAAATAGTTCCGGTGGGAGCTAAACTTGTGGACGACACAATGGTCGTTAATTGTGCTACGGGGAGAACCGTGCTACTTCTTTGTCTTCTTTCTTGCCCGCCTGACTGCTTGTGTTGTATGTGTGCACGTTACCGAGGGAGGCTGAAATATGGGCTCAATAATTACTTTGCTACAATGTGGCCACAAGCAAACAACACAACAACCCACACACACCCATACATGCACGCACCCGAAAGGAAGCCCGATTGCTGTCGATGCTGTGGTTGTTAATCATTGGCAATGCTGATGGAGGCATTCAGCACGATCGGCCTGAGTGAGCCGGTAGTGGTGGCAAGTTTTTCTTTCCTCCCTGCCCGAAACACACACACACACACACACACACACACACGATCATGGACGTTGTTTAAGGGAATGGGGCTATTCATACTTTGCGTTGTGGTGGCCGGATAAGCGTCACCGTACGGCAGTGCATGCGTCATTGCCTTTTCCGCTCGATTGGACAGAACCTTGTGCGATGTGCTGAAGCAACTCTTCTTGCTGCACAAAGAAGCCCTGCCGAATGTGAATGCTCTCGCCGATGCCGATGCTTACCTTCATTTCCTGCACCGGTTAGCATTCAAAGAATGGAACCCTGCCCAAGAAGCGGTGTCCTTGTTAAGGCCTTTCGCACAATGAACGCACGTTCGGGGGAGCCACGCTTTATGGGAAACGGAAGACAAACAATCGGACCGTGCGAATCGGCCGTTCGCGATTTGGTCGTCCTAGAAAAGTTGCCACACCGGCAGCCGGCAGCCGGCTCAGGTCGGCTGTTTGGACAAAGATTTGTGGATGCGTTGAATGTCCGTTTGGAGTGTTTGTGCGGCCGACCGAAATAGTGGTAGAATGTGTGTAGCGAAGAAGCTCACTCATGCGCACGTAGTAAACTTTGGCTCTACACGGTGCGTGCTATAAAAGGAGTTGTTTATAGCAGCACTATTATTTAATTAATCTTTTTTTTGTTTTTAATTAATACATGTTTGAGTAACCTTCAACCAATGGTTATTATTCTTAAGATATGTGACACACTTTGGAGAACAATTTCTAAAGTGGCTCATATTTTGAGACATACTGTGGTGGATTATAAAATTTACGTCCAAGCCTTGCTTTGCTACAAAGCACCACCGGGAGCATCGTGGATGTTGACGTCGCACAGAGTCGCTTTCTTGTGCTACTCGATGTTTCCAATATGATGAGCGTATGAGCTTACGTTCCATCTTTTTCTATTGCCATCCACTAGGTTTCGGGGGCCAAGATCCTCGGATCCCCGGACACGACACGTCCGGAAACCCGCACGTTGCCCATGCACCATTGTGTGACGCTGACGATGAATGGTGGGCATGTGTGAACGCGCGAGAGTCAAGCACCGGGACACCCGGCTCGTATGTAACGTCGGCGTCCCGATGGTGACGCGAGCCGGGGAGAACATTCCGCAAGTTGGCGGCAGGAAGACCGAAGATTTATTGCGCACTTCGCATAAAATTTGTATAAACATAAAGAGATTGTAAATCAAACGAACTTTCCACCACGAACAGCAGCCGTGCGCTAGTCGATGGAAAGCAGAACAATGCAACTACCCGGCCAATCTGCACCTCGTGACTGTAGCCGTTTTCGGGGAAAAGTTTCACACATTGTGTACGCGTGAGCAAAGTGAGAAAAATGGTTGAACCGGCGATAGCTGGCTGGTAACACACAGGGTTTGGTAAGGTTTAGCGCGATAGTTTCTGAAAGTGACGACGCACAATGTGACGACCCCGTGCGAGCAAAAGTTGTTGTTGCGTTTTTTTGTGTTTTGTTTGGGAGAGAATATACTTTCAAATTTCATACAGTTTTTTTTAGTACACAACATATGCGACTTTGATGGAAATCTTATAAGAAAGCAAAGTTGAAAGGGAGGTAGTGTTCTCTAGGGGCGGCTCGGTGGTGTATTTGGCAACGGCGCCAGTTCCTAACACGACCGGACCGGGTTCAAATCCCATTCGGACCGTCCCCCCGTAGTGAGCACTGACTATGCAACTACGTGGTATCTAATAGTCTAGTAAGCCATTCGATGGCCGGCATGACCGAGTAGGTCGTTAAGCCAAAAAGAGAGAGAGAGTGTTCTCTTTTCTTTTCATTTACTGCACATTCTTGCCGATTGGTGACAGAACAAGAATTCTGAGAGAACCGATAAGAATGATCATTTCAAAAAGTCGTCAGATACAGCTTGAAATCATGATGAAAGCAGCTACAAACGATGAGAATTTTGTGGAAAACTATCTTGTGGAAACCTATGGAATAATGCTTTGGAATATTCAAATGAGAACTGAGAGAATCTTCAAAAATATTTTATGGAAGACTTGCGGATAGTAGATTCAATTCTCGTTGGTCAAAGTTAGGAAAAAATGTAAAATAATTTGTGTAATAATTGTTAGAAAAAAGTACTGAAAACACATTGGAAATCGGACAACGAATCCAGGATACGTGGATCTTTTAATAATTCTTTTTTTACTATTGCAATAATGCAACAAGAGTTATGATTAGTTTGTGAAACTTTTACTCCATACAGCAAGCTAAGCAGACAAAGTTACAATGGCCAATCCCGGCTAAAACCCAGCGCTCTCTACTACCGCAACCATTCGCGAGCTTAATATACCGAAGGTTATGGCTATTTAAATCGTATTACGAGCTGCCGTAATTGGGCGACGGCTGCTTTAACTATGTTCTCATAAAATCTGTAAACTTGCAAAAAGCACACGCTACACCAATCCTCGGCCAAACTGTTGTTGCTTGCCTCTCGATCTGTTTCATTTCCCACGTAGTTGTTTGTGCCTTCGACCAGAGTGCCTGGATTGGACCTTCCTGGTTGGATCACCGCCGCGATTCAAATTACAAAACTGTGGCAATTTTCTTGTTGCAACCGAAGCGAAGACCTTGTTCATTTATGCAGTGATCCCGGTGGGAATGAACAATAACCTGAGATGGGTAAAGAAAAAACCAAACAAAAAAAAACAAGTATGAAGAGGAACGGGGATCGACATCTATTGTCTAAACGCCCAATGGGTTTGCTGGGAGTTTTGCCGTGTTGGCAACCATTCCAAATCTTTCAGCCCACTTTAATCACCTTCAACCCACCAGTAATTGTTTGCCATATTCTCCACCATATCGGTGGTAATCGGGGGTTTTGCCTTTTGTCTCGGGTATGCTCTTTTCAATGTTGATATCGTACGTTCGGATGTATGTAATCATTTCTGTTTGTGTGTTGGTTTTATTTTCGTTTCATTTTGTTTTGCAATAGCCGAACGGGATCTTCATTTTTAGCCGATATATGAACGGTACGCCCTGGCTAGTGAAACTTTAATTTCCGCATGCCGGGCACGGAAAGCGAAACTTCTTCGAAACCGAGTCGCCAGCGCCACCACGATAATAAGACTCGTACGGATAGATAGAGCGAAGCGCGTGAAAACGCACCCGCTAGTTAACTGTATTATCGTTTTCGGAAAGTTTGTTCCACTCTTGTTGCCGTTGCCGTTTGCTATGCTATTTGAATTTGTGCAAAAAAGGAACTTTGCAATACCGTACCGATGCACTACCGACGGTGGCACGTCTTTGCTCGTCCTTCGCATCGGAAACAGTGCAACAACTTTATAGGTGGGTAAGTTCGGTTTTTTTTGTTTGTAGTTGTTATCTCTCTCTACTGTTAATCTCCAACCGAATGGTTCCATTTGGAATGGAAAGAGAAAACACCACAACATCGAAACGATGGGGTGAGATTTTTACCGAAGCGACAAAATGGAAACGGAACCGGAATTTGGGTCCATTCTTACTATTTTTCCATTCTGCCTTTACGAGCGGGCATGGCTTTGCATGGTGTGCGTGCATATTCGGTGTTGGTTGTGCGGTTGAAGATCATCCATTGTTTTGCAGTCGATGGTGATGCTGGTGGTGTCTGCCTGCCTCCCAGGCCGGCCTGGCAACGATGGTCAGGGCTGGATGATGCAAATTTTATTTCACTTGAGCTGTATTTTTTTTGTTCCTTTTTTCATCTCCTTTTTCTACATAATGTCTTCACATTCACCATTACTCGTTTGCACCGTACAAATTCACCAGAGGGCAGCACTTAGAAAGTTCGCTTGGAAGTTTCGTCGAGAGTTTCTGGTGATTCCATTTCCGCTGAGGGTTGCTTCATATTTCACGCAGAGTGCGTTTGTTGTTGCATTGTAAAGAAAACTTTTCCTTCTTTTTTATCTTTTTTTTCTCGTCCGATAACAACAGACGTGTGTTTGCGTGAGGAAGATGGAGAGTGTGTTTTCATTTATACATTTTATTGTGAAGTGATCTTCAAGTGTACCGCCGGCCGTAGCACGATCCGTGGCCGTTTAGTACAATTTGTGAAGAATAAATGTGCAGACGAATGTAAATGACGCTCAACAGATTCATCCTCTTCTGGCTCGAGGGTTCTGCGGATGGTTCAGCAAAGTTCTTCTGCCACGGCACAGTCGGAACACGGCTGTCATCAGCCCGCGCCGAGTGCAATGTACAGGAAAACAGCTTCATTTTTTATTTAATTACCAACGATGCCTATACTTTCTCCCGGCCAAATACTGTACCGTTCCGGTGGGGTGGAAAAAAGACAATGATAATAACTGCTTGTGTGACACGAGAGAGCACGAGCAAACGGGCATGAATTACGCGTTCACTAATTGTGCACGCGCTTGCTGGAAAGGGACCAATTAAAAATTAGTTCAAAATTATGTTTCGTTGCACAGAATACAAAAGGCATCGCTTTATTACAAAGCTGTCACGCGGATCGCTGCAACGTTCGAAAGCTGGAAATACAATAAAACAAGGGTCTATTTCGCATCATTCTACTGCGCTTTGCATCTTGGCTGTTCTTCCTTTGCATCTTCCCACTCACAATCCTTCCATGCGAACGAGATTTCTTTTAATTCGCCCTTTGTCGCCTGGCTTGTGTTGCAGCATGCATTCATGTTGCAAATTATGAGCTTCGCCATTGCGAAGGCCGCCCTGCAGGATACTGTTTCGAACTAGCGCTAGTGAGCGTTCCTTGTATCTTCCCATTTCTCCGTTCACGCCGTTGCCATGATGATAATTCTAAGAAAAGTTTATAATTATGCAACTGCGTTATTTTGTGCGCAGCGTCATTTTAACGACGTGACGCGATGATCATGCCGGCCGCGTGTGTGTGTCAGCTCGTCGTCCAAACGCTGCTCCGGCAATAATTTTGCCCGAAGACATTCCGGCTGATGCCTGAGCAGTTCTAACAGCACCAACAGCAGCAGCAGCTGACGGCAACGAGCGAGCGAACGAACGAACGGTGATAATGATGCTTGTGCCATGGCAAACCCCAAACCCGGCCATGATGAAGATGAAGTGTTAATGCACATATGTGACCAGATTAAAATTTCTAATTTAGCAAAAAGGGACGGCTGGGGCATCGTCTTCTGTGTCAGCGTGGTATCGTGATGGCCGGCGTTAGGCCGGTTCGCCAATAGCGCAGCAGTGAACATCGTCAGGACTGGCGTCGCATCTTGACGCGTTTGCACAACTCATTAAGATGCATTATGCGTCTGGTGTGGAAAAAGTTTTGCCAAACGAGCTGTACTGCAAAGTTTATGTGAGAGCCTGCTCCTGCTGCTGCTGGTGGTATATTTCGTGACCACAAAAGCATTGCCACAAGTTATTAAATAAACGCTGGACTGAATTTTCAAATGTTTGGCAATGTGTTCGATATAAAATAATCATTTTAGTTTTGCAATAAGTTTTTCTGGTAATTCAATAATGCTTCAATAGTCAAAATGAATATACAATTTGTTTAGTTTACGATAAAAATTATTGTATAATACATATTTAATTTTGAATATAAATGAGATATTATTTTATAATTTCTGTTTTATTATTTCGATGAATGAGATGACATCCTATCGATTATTAAATATGAGCGTTGTCCAATTCGTGCGGATATTAAATATCACCATTCCATCAGAAATTCAAGGCTATTCGTTTGTCTTGATGATCTGTGAATTACGATACGTTTACACGTTCTATCAAAACAGTTTGGCATTGGGGTGTTAGCCATTTCCCCATCTAGCAAAGGATTATTTTCGGCTCAGCTCGGTGTTGCCTTTATCAGCCCAACTGCACGTGTCAAGTGAAATGAGTATCTGTCTAAGCTTATGTTACGTAGACAATAGAGATTGGGTGATATTCGTTAAAAACACTTGCCCATTGCCCAACGCCAGCTGGTCTCTGCAACTATGTAAGGCGCCTGGTACGATCGTGAATCGTACTCTCCCGTTATAGAACAAGGAAACTGGACTGGAGATTGGAAGCAAAAAACCCATCCCACACCATATACATATCGTAGGTAAGCTAGCCCAGTCCTCAGCCCGTCGTGGAGTGGAGTGCAAAATTTTGCGAAAGTTTAATTTTCAACACTTCCTCTCCCTGGGTGTCCTTTGTAAAGCTCGTTCCCTTTCACAAGCCATTCTCACACTGGCATGGGAGTGTTGCCGAGGTTTCTATCGTGTGAGGCAGACAGGCAATGTGTGATTTTATGAACTGATCTAACCCGGCATCAGTCGAGATTCGAGCAGTAAACGAGCAGCTGGACGACAAGGCTTACAAGGCACAATCTGTTGACGAACCACGGTACCGTGTCTTGCCCGTGCATCACAACCAGGACGGTCGTCTGGTGTGGCATGCATGCAAACTCACACCATGCGGCCCGTTTGAGGTCGGTTATGAAGCCCGTTTGTTCGGTGGTAAGCGAATGTCTGTGACCGTAAACCGATATTTGCATATCTCCTGCTGCCGTATAAATAACTGACATACTCAACCAAAGCACACGGGACGCGGGTGGCACCGAAGTTCCTTGGCATTCCGTCGCCCACCGGTGTTTCCTGTTCTTTGCTGTTGCGAAACGGAAGAAACCGACGCAGGATATTACTCTGGCTAACGGGGCTGGCCTGAAACGGTTGGCTGAGCGAACACCGGTGAACCGGCCAGTACCGGAAACGTCATAAAATGCAACGTTTTGCATTCTTTCTGCGGTTATCCAGCGCAACGATCTGCTCCGTTCCGGTGCGGCGTTATTGCGTTGGAAGTTTCTGGTCTCGCCTGGTCCGGTCTGGCGTGTCCGTTCGCACATAAATACAAAACACAAAGATGAGCAAGAGCCGGACAGACAGCTGGAACCGGGCTGGTTGGTCAACGTTTCCCGCAACCGGTGTGCCACATTTACATGTGGTACCACTGTACGCTTTCACCTTCAGTATCTCATATGTGGAAAAATTGGAATTTACGAATCACAACAGACCACGAGAACGGTAATGCGGTCAACCGACAGCTGGCACTGAAGGTTGCGAGGAACGCTTTGGCTGGAGAACAGGTCTGCAGTAGCTGGAGGTTTCTGCTTCTGACAAGATTGGTCTACGTGTGTTACAACATATTCCATTACCTGTTGTAACTGGTGTAAGCTTAAAGTTAAAGCTGCAGGCGCGTATTCCTCCGTAAATGCGTGTGATAATAAACAGCTAAATTAACTGTGTCGTGTAATGTCCCCCATGAGCAACACCTTCTTATGTGTAATTTTAATGTTTTATAATAAATGTTACCCTTATAACCTTTAGCGCTCCTAATCTTAAATGGTTCGAACAATCTCGGTTAGTATGTGTCAGGATTGTACTCAAAATCATCATATTTCGTAGCTTGTTTCTATTGTTGTCTTGCTTTATGAGCCGTATTCCACATGTCATCATTTGTTTAATCAAAAGAATATATATTTCTTCAAATAACCAAACTCAAACTGGAATTGTAACTTGTACTTGTAATTGTAATTTCATAAAGATCCATGAAACCACACTTAAAAATAAACTAGTATTTCTTCTAATAAATCCATAGTAAGTCAGTTAAAAAAACAACTCTAAATAAATTACTTTCGGTCACTCCTATCCTTCCGTAAATAGCTTTTAAAATGAAATTAAACTCAACTCTTCCAACAAATAAACATTGTCACAGCTTCTTTGTACGGCACTGTACGCCGTACCACAACCACCAATTTATGTTCCTTGCTTAAACGATCCACCGCTAGCAATCGCTTTTTGAAAAAGATTGAGTTTTGCTTGTTTTTCCGTTCTCTTTTGCGCTCCTTGTGGTTGTATTTCGGTATTTCGCTTTCGATCGATTTGTAATCATCGTTTTAAAGAGTTCGTTTTTTGGTAAGTGTATTTTGTATGTGTGTGTGTGCTTCACGTCTCTTTTGCTTACATCCATGCAGATTGTAAATCTGTACCATTCTCGTGTGAAAAAATGCTTTACACTTTCAAAGCAATGCCAATTACATAGGATTTGCCTTTTTCAATATTGAATGTGGGTGTTTTTTTTTAACCCCTTTTCGGTTTATCCGGATTGGCATTTTACGATCAGCAATCAAAATAAATTATGTGTACTTTAGATGTACGTTAATTTTGAACGTAGCGCAAGCATTAGACGAGATTGAAATATTTCAGTTGCACTGAAGTGAAGTTGATGTTTACCATTTAAACAAGTTTGAAGAATAGACAGTAATGTTATTTTGAGCAGAAAGCATTTCACCCTGTACTTTACTGCAATATGCGATTTGCTGAGAATAAGTATGATTTAGCGATACTCATTCACACGATCTGTATTGCCGACACAAAGCCAATAGCGGCCTGTACGTTGCTTCGGCTTCTGGCGAACAAAGAACATCCTTCCACCACATCGTTCAAAAGGGAACAGAACTGTAAAGATAAATTTATGCCTGATTGAAACACGCTGCTGCATTGTAGGTAAAGTGAAACGTCCTACCCAACATACGATCAACAACGCCGAAAGAGACATCAATTCCAATGCCGTCATAACCATCTCTCCGCTTCGATGAGAACGAGGATGTGTATCGAGTCCAATTTCGTAGACTTAAGGATAGCACAGCACTCGCTAGTACGGGTGGTACGCATGTGTACGTTCGCTTGTGACTAGTAGATAGGATTGTGATTTATGAGGCAAGCGATAGAACCCATACAGCAGCGATACAAATGGTCGACTGCTTGGGTGAAGCTTCACGATCGCCAGACACACCTACACAGTAACACAAATGAAACAATACATCCAGCGAGAGATTATTGAGATTACAGCCGTTCTTTTTAATCGAATGCGTAAGTTGGCAGTGAATAATGTTCACCGAGCAAGATGGAGCGATCGAAACGCTCT
>STHB01000007.1:190362-234877 GCA_018908115.1 Anopheles rivulorum
TATGTAACTTCACCTCAATATCAAGCACGACATGAATAAAACTGATATTATTTTTCACCATTATGACCTTAACCTCCAACACTAACGTCTAAGACATCGGTATCATGCATTGCTCATCTTCATTTTTCGTGGTACAATAAGACAACTACTTCAACTACGCGAAAAATACTTAACCGACTTGAATTTCGCATATTAAGTTTCACGTTATTGCAGATTACAGACGCGGCAACAATCTAACCAGCGGATATCATTTTTATTTAAACTTATTTGCATTTTTCGTTAGTGGTGAATCGTGTCTCAAAGCGGAGAAAGCTTCCCCCGTTTTTGGGAACAATGGGCCATGCCCTGGGTGTTGGGTAGTGGGTGAGCATCTAAGTGCTTCGTGGATGGTCTAAGTGGATGCAACCCGTTTGTTGTAAGTGGATTGGGGCAGAACGATGGTGCTCGGCGGGTTTGCTTATCACACTGCTGAACGATGCCACAACAACAGAGAGCATTGTAAGATCTATCTTTCATCTCCGAACGCAATGATGCACTTCCGGGCACTGCAATTTGCATTCGCAACGCACCATACCCATCAGTGCCGGTGAGCAGACGGAATGGTGGTTGTTGCACTCTCAAACGAGATCTCACGTTACCCGGGAGAACGGTTTTTACTTTCGGCATCTTGAAGGAGTTTCGTTGCTTTCCACGCTTAAGTGTGCCCGTGTCACAGTGTTCTACGTCAAACGCGTCGCACCTTGGACGTTTAAGGGGGAAGCCGACGGTACCGGTGTGCTGCAAGTGTGTTCAAGACATTCTTCGTCACTAATGGCACTTGCTCAGAAGCTTTCAAAAGCATGAACCAAACCGACACGGCACACTGCTAGAGCGGGAGGAAAAAACTTTCAAAAATATCGTACCATCTGTGTCTGAGCACGAAGCCCGGACGAAGCCACTACTGCAAAAGCAAATGTAAGCTCGAAGGAAGCTTGTAATCCCAAGCGAGAACACCATCTTTTTATCTCAAGGCGAAAGCGAATCTCCAAGGAATGCAACTCCATTATCTGGAAGATTTGGAGGTGCCTCGGGATATACAAAGCGAGATGGAACTCCACACGAAATTCTTCACGCAGGAGGTTGATTTTTATGGTACAACTACACAATGCATTATTTTGCATATCGTTTGGGAATAGGAAATCATATTAAAAATCATATCATTCCATAGTTTTAGGAGGAAACTATAATAAAAGAGCAGATTTTTATTGAAGCACATGCAATAACAAACATTCTGATAACCAAGTTTGGAAAGAATTGAAAATAAATAGTACATGACCAATTATTTAAGACTAAATACATCCATTGATAAAACCAAAACAATTTCATTGAAAACATCAGCATGAAATAATAAACGAAAATGAAACCAATATCTCTACTCCATGCAACAACAAAACAAAAAGATCAATGTAATACACTGTCCTAGCTTGTTAGTTAATTTGTAATCCGTCATGTTTTTGCGTACAAAGCAACCCAACACGAGCTGGCAATGTGCAATTCGAACAATCACAGTGGACAAATTTAATTTCCTATTTCTAAAGGCCAATGGTGGGCTATGGCCATAAACAAAAGCACACGTAAACCATTGCCATGGGACCGTCATTTCGAATTTACGTTCGCGGTTCTATTCAAAACCACTTTACCCTTTTCAGTGAGGTCAGCTTCCAAATTCGTAGCCATTCGTTCGGTCGATAATTTAGTGCGTTTTGCGAACAGAACGAATGCATCGTCTGTTTGGTCAAATGTTTAATGAAAACAGTTGATTGATTTCATCCTCGACCAAGCATCAATTTTACTTGTTCGGTTTGCGTGTGCTATCGCTCAATGGTGGTTGGTTGCATAAAACGACCAAATTATGCAGTTCACCAAACATAACAACGTTTGTGTCTTTTAATGTTTCGTTTATACTCGAGTGTTTGTATTACTTATCAACACCTTTTCTTCCTTTTGAATATGACTTCTAGTTTCTTTGAGGGAATTATTGAACATTGTCAAAGATAAAGGTGAAAAACATCAAAATAATTTAATATAAAAATGAATTCAAGATTTTTACACTTAACAAAACTTTCAATGAAGAGAGTCAAAAAGGGGAACAGCTCACTAAACAAATGCAATAATCTATAAATTTATGTGCAATTTTCCTCAAAATTAAATGCCTGTGTTACTATTACAGACTTGTACCATACACTTGTACCTTTTAACTTGTACCATACACGTCATACGGCAAAAGTGTAAAGCAACTTGCGTTGTAGTTGTATTACACGAAACTACGTTATACTTTATTCTACACATTTACTCGTCCATCAAACGAATCAACTGAAACAATCGCACACGCACACGTTGCATGCTGATGCGTATTATTTTACTCACAAACACATTGAACATTCGCGCTGCAATCGATCAATCTGAGTGGTGTATGTTTTATCCATTTTATTCCTGCAACGAACCGATATCATTTAAATTATGGGGAGAGGAAAAAGAAACAATCACTCCAAATCATCGCTGAGCAACTGTCGCCCGCAACCGAGAACATCGATCATTGTTTTAATCTCGCAACGCACCGTGCAAGTTGAATGATTGCCAAACAAAATACAAGAGTACACTTTGATGGACGCGAGGCGGTTTTGTAAAATCTTTCCCGGAAAATCAATTCGTCGCCCGTTTTGCGTTTTGTGCGTAGTTGCTACCTTGCGGCAAACAGACAATATGCCAATGTTGAACAGGCTTGTTTACTATTGACAGCCGGATTGATACGGATCCCGATTTCGAAGCGCAGGTACGCGCTGATCGGATTTATTTTGTCAAACGATACAGAAACGCATTGTATGGATTTAGTTCTGCGAAATGCGCACAATTGTAGGATGAAAGCGTAAACAAACACTCATGCACGAAAGTTTCATGCTCTTTTCACCGTGGAAATAGGTTGCTTTCGGATTGTTTTAATGTTTGTTTTTAGATAGAGATATTAACAATCACTTTCATTCGATGGTGGATGAAAACGTTGCAAGCTTATTGGCAAAGCTGAACATTTACTTAACTAAACTGATTTTTTAATACTTCAAACTTGATATGATTTACATAAAAACCAGTCTTATTCGTAAGATGTTCTATGAGACAGAAAATTTTAGACACTGAATAAACTTATCTTACGATCTTATCAAGATGTGGTTTGTTAATGTTTCGTCATATTCATCTTCAAATCTGTCAACTGTTAACGGCCCTATAAACGCTGCAGAAAATAAAATTTGCCATAGGCAAATGGCAGACCAAGAACATCGGCACTGCGGCATCACGAAACTGGAATCAGCTAAGACTCTAGCTCGGCCCGGTGAAAAGTTGGAAATGGGGAAACCAGAGACAGAAGCGTCGAATGCGATTATGGTACGTGTCGTTGAAACGATTCTGCAATCGTGATTAAGCCGATCCTGTGCCACTGCACCGGTAGCGGAAACGGAAGCGCAAACACCGCCGGCTAACAGAAACCGGAACCGAAGCAACAGTGCATTCGGCATGCCCGGGTTTCTCGTGGCAAAAGTTTGTGCCCATCACACAAATAAACACACACAGCCAGTTTTGCGGACAAAAGACAGTTGTACTAAAAATATATCGCGAAAATGGTTACCAGGCAAGAAAAAACCGACCGGAAAACTTGGAGGTTCCGAACAGATAGTCGAGTCGGGGAATTGCAAAAAGATTGTGAGAAGATGCATTGACGGTTGGTGAGCTAGTGCAGTTACAGACTTTTAGAAAAGAAATTTAAATTGCTTTTAGTTCGCTTAGTAAAAGCATGTTTTCTGCCATTACTTGTTATTGAGAAACTTGAGCAACTTGTGCTATACATAATGAAAGCCCAAGCTATTTATTCTATAGGTTCCACATTACGTTTGCAAATACTTGAGATGTTGTTTAGGGATCTAAAACTCATATTTTGCAAACCTCCTTACAAATAAAACTCCGTCTTCATACAAAACAGTTTTCTCATGCAGCACGCTTGGTTAGGCAGCAATATTTTTACAGTAGATTGCAGCACATCAATCCATCAATTTGTGGATGATTCAATTGGCTGCAAGGCATCAAATCTCGCACTAACATTTAAATTGCAATACGGCACCGGTGAAATCGGTGGCTGTGATTGAAATCGGCACCCGGCAGAGCCGTTTCATTGGAAGAAACCAACGAAATTGGCTTCCCAATCTCGTTCCAACCGGGTTGCAATCGATCTCACCCCATACCATGCCAGTTGCCTGGGAAAGGTCTGTTTAAACTGGACCACCATAACCTTCGCCGCATCATGTTTTCTTGAAAATTTCCCGTGGAGTATAAACTCTCCCAGCGCTCACGATGCCCGTTCTCCATGGCGTGGAATTTGGGGAGCGATCGGAAAAATGAAGCTGAAGTGGAACGGAAGTCGGCAGCACAAGAAGCTACGTCATCTGTGGCCAATCGAGCACGTCGGAAAATCATTATCGACCCCCGGGACATGTTTCGTCTGCCTACCACCAGCATCTCACCATATTACGGGCTGCCTTGAGCAGCACGTGAGCTTTTGGCTTGGGAAGTGATCCGGAAGAAGGAGAGCCATTTTTACACCAAGAAATCATGGTGGTATATCATCCCGGCCAGACCAAAGCCAGACCAGACAGCCACGCCAGCAAAGGATTAAAACGCACCAGTGAGGAACGCAGCGGGATGGAAATGTTTTCCCGTCTATGCTGCCATGGCAAAAGAAAATGCATGTTTGGTGAAAATATTTGCCATAATGGCCATTCATCATGTCAGCTTGTAAATTAAGTGCTTTCGTGCGATCCGTCGGCGTTGTTGCAACGGATGCACCATGTTGCCTGTATCGCTTGCATGGGTCGGATCTCTTTCGATGGTGACGTCAAGTGATGCACGACTGGATGGACGATGAAGAAGCAACTGGTTCTTCTGGTTGCCTCGTTCTTGCAGCCCTCCATCTATGGGCGGCTGCGCTTTTGATACGCATTTCCCATCGCATGCAGTGATTGTCGTTGTAAGATGGATGCCTCCATGCTCCGGGAACTGAGCAATCACACACGCTCCCATTCTTTAAAGCAACATTGCATGTTATATGTCAGCAGAAGCAGGAATGCAATCAACGACAATAGGGTATGATCGGCTTACAGAAGGACATATTCAATGCACTCTATTCAGTTTAGTAGCCGGTTGAAATCATTCTCAGAATGCAAGCTTCAGCCAACCTTATCACAAGGTTAGGGCAAGCTTATTTTGTCAAGCAGTTGTGTGCTTTGCTAGCTTAATTGATCAATACGCCTAAGCCTATGCAACTCGCATGACAAAAGATTATTGTTCATGGAATTTAAGGCATATATCCGTCATATGCGTGACGATGGGCAACCGTACCATTTAGTTTTAGAGAAAAATCTCTTAAAACCGTAGACACCGGAAAACGAGTATTGGATAAAAATTCAACTGAATGGGAAGCACTTATAAACTTACGGGAAAGATACTTTATTCATTTCATGGAATCGCAATATGAACGTTTCAAAATGACTTTCCACTGAATTGCAGCTATTCGTTGTGCAATATACTTATATCGATTGCCATCATCATACTTATTCTGATGCTTACATTTGCTTCAATCGATACGATGATGTGTAAAAGCGCCATTTACTCGATTGGTTCATCATATCAACACTAAGAACCATAGTCTAGAATGGTCTCGGGACGGTCTAAAATGGCAAGTCATTTGTTTTTACATATTTTTGAGCTTCTAAAAGTTTAAGTTAAAAGTTTAAGTTAAAGTTTTCTACACCACTACCAAACCCCGTTCCCGTTCCAGAAGTTGGGAGACCGATTGGAAAACGGTTTCACTCGTACGTTTTCTCAACAATACCCTTGCTGTACACGACTGCTCCATTCTTTCCTACTTGCATGCTGTATATTTTCTCCCCGTTTTTTTTTTTTTGCACACATCCACTGTTGAGGCAATGCGATAAGTGGCATAAAGTCTTAAGTACATCTAATGCACTTAAGTGAATGTAATATTACGCCAAATCTCATACGATTCCGAATGCTGTTTCGCTTCTTGCGCTGCGTTCAACGGTCTGCTCCGACCTGACGAGCGGAGAATGCACCGTACAAAGAAGGTATGCACTTCCAACCAAGTGCAGTTGGTGATGCAGCGAATCGCAGCGTCGTTCGAGTTTCTTTTGGGGGGGGGGCGGGTCTGGATCGACCGGGGTAATGCAAGTGTGCTTTGCTGATGGGAATTCTTTCTCGAGCAAATGTTTTGGTATCCAGGCGTCCAGGGCAACAGGGTGAGTGGCTCAAGCTCGTACGAAATACTGTTATATAAATGGGTTAGGAGGAGATTGAGCACTGCTTACATGCGCATCCTGTGGGTGTTTGTTTTGTAAAGCGTCGGTTTCACGTGCAGTGAAAACAATTCCTTCATACGTTTGTCGCACGCTGCGCAGGATCGCAACCGATAGACTGCAATGCAAATATCAATTTAATAAAAGTATTATGTTGATGTACATATTTATGGGCTGGAATTTTGTTAACGCATCGCTAAACGGAGCTTTTGTGCACACTTTACCTTTAATGTAGTATTTAATAGAACGGAATCCCTTTAACGAAACTCGAATGTTTTCCTTTAAGCTGCTTTTGTGCCATGTGACTATCGCCATGCTGAAATACATCTCGTGTTGCTTCATGTCAGTCAAATATTTTTCATCCTCACTGTACGCATAGAGCCACTCCAATCCATTTATTATCTCTAAAACTAGCTCATGAATTGTCTGAGAGAAATAAATGATGGCACGATCCGACCGCACTGTTGCACGCTATTGCAGCAGAGCACCAGGTCCTTGCGGAGTTCCCACCATACAGTATCATGCCGAAACAGGGTTGCTGTTTAACGAAATTCCCTTGGCAGATATGGGGTACATATGGTACGGGACATTCGTCGGTTAAAATTGGTTGGATGAAGGTGGCCATTTGTCCAGCAGACACACACAGGCACACACACGATGCTCTAGCGTTGTTGTTTTCTGTACCAAGAAGTTGGTGTACAGCATTTTAAACTGTCCGAACTGCATGTCCAACATGTGTTAGGGATTTCGATGGGATTATCCCGGTTGCGTGGTAAATTATATAAACGATTAAAGCTCAACATTCTTCTGCTGCGAAAATAGGATGCAATATCTATCGCTCCGATCGTGAAGGAGCTGACCGATTCTGGGTTCTTGTAGTCGAACGACTCTCCACAGCTTCTGTTAAGAGGGTTATGTTCGATTGGTTTTTCCCGGTATTTCTTTCATGCTTGCACGATAGAGGTCTCACGGACAGTAGTAGCAAGTTGATTGGAACATTTATATTCATTCCAGATATCGCATCGAGTGACTCGTCCTCATGCTCCTTCTGCTTCTGCCTTCATTTGTCACCCCGTGTATGGGAAACCAATAAAAAGTATCTCATTTAAAAGTTTAGATATTTCTCCAATTTATTTACAACGCGGCTATCTGCACTATGGTTAAATACATGTCATGCTATATATTCGTGTGAGTGAGTTACACATAACCAATGGTCTGGTGTCTTTCCCATGCGTATATAAGCCCCAACTGCGAGCAAAAGGAAAACTTCAAGTGATTGCTACATTTTCTGTGAAACTGTTTGGCACAGCTCAAACTAACTAAAGCAAACAAATGACGATAGACAAGGCCAAATGTGCCGAAACCATTTCCTTATTCTCGCATTGAGACTACTGTCCCCCATCCAAGGCTGCGCTACAGTGTCTCATCATTCCCTTTGACCCTTACGAACAAAACAGGCGACCGTCGCCATCCTGAAAGGCATCTGGTAACGATGCAAAGCAAACGAACGGCATGGACAGTATCGGGTCTCGAGAAGAAGACAAATTACATGCAGAGAAAGCATATTTTTCTCCGTTGCCAGCATTCATGTAGCTGTTGTAAAATACATAATTTATAAGCTCATCTACTTTAAGCGTGCAAGGGACGATCTGAGCGGTCGACGATCGACGGGCACAACATGGCAGTCGGTGGCCGTTTGAACGCTTGGATAAAATTATACAGCTCAGCTCTGTTAGTGGTAGATGCATATTATGAAACGAGTACGCTCTGTAAAGTTTGTATCGCTTGGAGAAAAAAAAAAAACATAAAACAAACCCTGTGCTTAATTGCTTTAAAAACAAACCGGGTTCCACAGAGCTTTTAATGGAAACAGAAACATTTCAGCAAAAAGTCGTTTCGTACTACCGATGCATGTTATTAACTTTGCAAAAATTGCAAAATGTAATACTTGTTGTATTCGCAGAACAAAAGTCTAAAGTCAATTTGCAGATAATAATAGTTCCATTTATTGCAATAACATCACTCATTGCAATCGTATCCATTTCATAGGCAAGCAGATTCCAACAACTGATTCGTTGTTATGAAAACCCCAAAAATGTACAATAATGACCTCAGTTTTATGCGAGGTGCGTAGATCGGTAGTGATTTATTTTACTTCCCGACAACAACGGCACTACAAAACTCACCGTGCTGGTGGTATGTAAAGTTTGCTGTAGTCATAACATTATTTTTCCACCCAATGGCAACCATTCACACGTGAACAATTTAACTTCGGTTTCATTACTGTCTCGCAAACAACATATTTTCAATTCCGCTGTGGAATGCTTTACGATGTTCGAACTACGCAAACTGATCGACGCATTGTACGAGGCCCGGTACTGTGTGCGTGTGTGCATAAATTAACAGTCAGGAACCATATACATAGCCAGTGAAGCGCACTAGTGTGTTTGTGGTTTCGTTACGCCGTCTGTTTATTGCACCATCGTTCAACACTCACACAACCACACGCGCTGGCCACACACACTGGACGTGCGGTACAAGGAATACTAAAGCGAACAATAACGCAAATTTCGAAATGCAATCGAATTAAATTCAAGCTTCCTGGTAAAAGGGGTGCATATTTAATGTTGCCAAAGGATTTGGTTGAAATCATTCGAATCGGATATGTTGATTAATTATGCCGTACGAGGGGGAAGGGGGGAGGGTGACCTGGAACTGCCCGAAACGAGTGGATAAGCTACGGGAAGGAGCAAAATAATGTATGTTTACCTCAGTTTTCACACCTCGTTCGGTGCAGCTCAATTGAAGCAGTCAGGAAATCGGGGATGAGTTTTCGGCGAAGCAGCTAATACCCTTAATCCTTTTACATCTGGACACACCTTTCATATTGAATGTGTTAGTTTGTGGGCTGGAATGAAACTACACCAAGTACTCACTAGCCATTTTTTATGTCTCCTATTAGTTGGAATTAGAATCGCTGTCAGAATTTGTTCGGTGATGTTGTAATTAGCTTGGTGTATGAAAATTCATTCACTTTTAATCATGATCAATAACAAACATTAATAGCAATGATCAGCAGACATGCGATACAATGTTTTGTGTCAAACATTGAGATTATAATTTGCATTTTCTTGATTTGATCATAATTATACGTAAAATAAATGCTAAAGTTGAAGATCTGTGTATACTTCATTTTAAAATTAGTAAATAAACATATTCAAAAGAGAGAAAAAAAACACATTCAATTCCACACTAATTCATCAATCATACAGTGTTTCATCGGTTTCGAGCAGGATAAACGTTAAACCCGCTAAAACGCGACCACTTTCATGCTAATGCTGATGCGTCTGATGACCTACCAATCCCCCCAGGCAAACGATCGTCCCTGGCCAGCAGCGGATGATAAGTGGTGGCGTAACGCTTTTTACTGTCCCATTCATGCATGTGAGCTCATTTGTTCGCAAACCACTTTTTCGCAGCATGTCGTCGCAACCCGTCGTACAAGCTGCAGCACACAGAAAAAGTAGCACCCCATCGTCGGATGGATGGAAAAAGGCAAAGGATGGCCATTATTTATGTGTCATTTTAATTCAATTAAAACGAGCTGAAGCCGGCTGCAAAAAAGGCTCAAATGACCAACTAATTTAATTGTTTTATCCTTTCAGGGGGTGGTTATTTTTTTCTTCCTTGTTTTAGTCCCCTCGCGGCGTGGGACTGAGAGCGCGTGTGAAAATGTGCGGATGCGATCGTACTACATTTGCTGACAATTTTAGTGACACACTGCGGCACAACACGTTCCGAATACATCCTACACACATTCGCTTGCAAACGGTCAGCACGAGTGACAATCGGGCTCACCAATGGTGGTTCCCGTTCTAGGGGAGTGTAATGCTGCCGCATGGCATGCTGTTAGAGAATACACTTTAGAATGTGCAAAACAAAACAAAACAAAACAAAAAACTTGATTCCATTCCCGCGTGGGAGATAATGATAATTTGAAGCGGTTAAAAAGTACTTCAACAGCAGGTTTTTCATTGCGACTTGCCGCGTTAGTTCCCCATAAGGACCTAATGCAAACGCTTCCATTCCACCCACCTGCCTCATTATCATCATCACAATAGTTTTTCCATGTGGGTGTGGAAACACTTTTCTCGTTCGTTTCCTTCGCGCCTCACAACATCACAATCGTACACATTCCATCTTTTGTCTCTCGGTCGGTACGTGAACCGTGCCATGCTAAGTATGATTAGTGGCCAACCACACACTAACCCTTCGCGTGCACTGCAACGTGTGCCACGTTGTGTGCCAAGATTGATGCAAACTGGGCCCCCCAACAGGGATAGGCAAAGGTTCGTACCGGAACGAACGAAGCGGTCATGAATTATGTGCATCAGCGTACAGCGACATTGCCGATCGGAGTGTGATGATGTCAAATAAATCAGTGATTGTATGGTTGGACGGTACCGAAAATCGAAAACACATCCGGCAAACTAGCGACAAAAACGCCAGCCTGTCGGTGGCTCGGTGGCGGAAGCGAATGCTTGGGTCAGTAATCAGCTTATGCTTAGGCGCACTCATTCATCGTAATGTGATTTAATGGAATGCGAATGGAAAGATTAGTTTTCTTTCCGCTCAATTGCGGCGGTGATGCACATTTTAAGGCTTTGCATTTGAATGACGCAGTACACAATGGACTTTAACATCAATAAAAAATAGTTTTTCTTTTGGTTTTCTAACAGAGAAATTGATATATTTCATGTTTTAATCGACAGACTTATGTGATAAAATGGTTAGTAATAAGCTTGTTGGGAATTAATATTTAAATATTAATTTTATTTTATGAAATGTATCACGGATGACAATAGTGAGATTGCCCTAGATTAGTTTTTTGACGCATCATCTAGAGCAGTTATGAATTCATTAGGTTTAGGAAAATGAACTTGTAATGAACTAAAAAGGACAAATGAATACACAGTAGCAAATTGAACTTCGAACACTTGACACGGCTTTATCGTTATCGTAAAACTCGAGATATTTCACAACCAGCAACACTTCGCGATGTTTCGCACAATGCTATCAGGCGTTCGTTATTATTCACTTCACAAATAGAAGAGATGATTTCATATCTCATATTATTATATTTAAATTAATTGTATATTACTAAGTAACGGTTAATCTACTAATTATGCAAATAACGATTTAAACATAATGTTTTGTTGTAGCACGCCTATAACTACATTAAATTAGAACATCGAGCAATAAAAGTACATTTTGTTGAAATTAAAATGTAAATCAACTTTTTCAAAACACAAAAAAAAAATAAATTTATTCCATCTATTATACAGCATCGCATAATCGGACTAATTCATGATATACACTTCATTCTAAAACTCCTCATCACTGTTCATCCCCACTGTAACAGGTCTGCGGTGCATGAATTGAAGTAAAGATAGCAGTGATTTAAATTGATTGGCACGAAGAGAGTGATGAAAAGTACTGATTACACGCAGTTGGTACTTAGTTAGCATTATTTTTCAATAAAAAAAACATATCCAGATACGGTTCTCATGCGCCTACAGGCGATGTAATCTATGCATTCTATTGACAGTGCCTGTTGAGAGATAGAGAGAGAAAGAGAGAGAGAGAGAGAGAGTTAGAGAGAAAAAAAGCTCACCGATGCGTACGCAAAACTTTTTGCCGACCAGCCTATCGGCGCTTTTGTTTCACGGTGTATGTGTATCGAACATGATTTATGGAAAAATGTGCAAAGTGCTAACCTTACGCGAATAAACAGCCACCCAGAACCGAGGTCCGAGGGCGATGGCCCCTCGGAAAAAAAAAGAAACACCAACCCATATGGAAGGGCTTTGTGTGATGTTTTCCATGCTGGATGTTCCATGAATTGTGTACTTGCCGATGCGTGGGTTTTAAAAATTCCCACTTTTCCTCCCATCCACCCGTGGCCCAGGGTGTTGATGTTGGAAGCTTTCAACTGCCTAGGAAATAAATCTAGTTTCCATGGTTGATGCTGTGTGTAGAAAATAGATGAACACAGGAACACGGCATACCAGAAAAAAAAATTGAATCCAACCCAGCCACCCACCAGTACAGAATGATATGAACTGTTCTGCGGTTCGTTGGAATGTCAAAAATAATCATACAAAAAAGAGCGAGCAGATGAAAGTCTATCCAGGGCCGTGTCTATCCGGCAGCGTTGGATACGGTATCGACATAAAAATGGAAATGGTGAAACGCAACGGCACATAACTCGGTCGGTCGCCCTTGCGCCCGCTTGTCATGTGGGTTGTTATCGAACACATTCGCCTGCTCGACACCTGCGCCGCGTCCGCTGACACCCTTCGGCCACCGCTGACCGTTCGCGGGTTGGCAGTTGGCGAAAAACCGTTGGTTACGCAGCGAAATCCCGCGGCATAAATTTCACTGTCATAAATCATCGTGCGCGCGGTCAATAAACGTCCGCCCGTACGATCGCCGGTGAGGTGAAGAGGGGAAGTGGGTTGGGAACACCGGAACACGAGAAAGGCAGAAAGAGGCAACCGCACGTTAGCATATAGTTGTTTTTTTTCTCCCTTTTTTTTTTTTGTTTCCACAAGAAGAACAACCACAGCAAACAACACACCCGGTACACGTTATCACGATACGGAACCTAAGCAAACAGCAAACTCCCACACACACAAAGTTGAGTTGGCCAACAGCTCATGAATGCTGTATAAGATGGGGCCATGATGAAGGATAGTTTGGGGCAAGCTTAAAAGGAACTGGCTTCACCGAACTGAAGCAATTTTCGGTGGAAAAACTACAAGCCGATGAAGCGCTTAGCTCGAGTCTTGTTATCCACTTCCCGGGACGAACTTTGCAAGTGTGTGGCCAGTGGTTGGTCGTGTGCTGAAGCTTTACCATGAACTATAGCGCAACTTTATCATTACTACGCGAGAAAAAAAAAACAAGCACATATCTTTCAGGTGCACCAAAAAAAACACCGAAAACTTTTCATAAGAAACTAACCACCTTTTCTTAGCGCTTTGCAATGGCACAACATAGCAAAAAAAAAAGAAAACAAAAACTGAAGCAACAAACCATCCGGAACAATTCAAGCGAAAGAGTGCCAAGCGCGATGCAACGGCCATAAATATTCTCGATGGAAAGGATAATTAAAAACTTTTCTTGTACGTTCCAGCACGCTACTCCCCGGGAACAACCCCGAGCGGATCAGCCTCACTTTTAATCTCTGTCTGTGTGTGTGAGTGTACTCTTAACACATTTTTTTCTCTCATTCACACACAAACACACGAGTGAGTTCTGGTGAATTGGTTGTGCAACCAATGACTTATATGCGCCGGAAGTGCATTTGAGCACAAATGATTAGCAAATGGAGAAACAACAGGAAAACTTGTTATGTTTTGTGACGTAACAAGCGTACAAAAGCTGCCAATGTTAAATGAGATAAAAACAAAAGAAAAATGAACGGAAATTGTATTTCTCCCTTCATCTTTGCACATACGTTTACCCCTCCGTTGTGCAGTGTTGCACAAGCTAATGGTTTGTATTTGTCGATATGTTTTTGTCCTTTTGATTTCATGTTTTACTCCATAACCCATAACAAACAGCATCTTTCAGCACAAAGAAGCCACCTGTTTGGAAACGACCTAATGCTTTGGGCTATTATTCCGGCTAAGCATGATTGTTAGTACGAAATCAAGCAAATCCTTATGTGAGGCGATACAATCGAATCGACGTGATTGTGGCATGTTTGCTGAAGCGTTACCAAGAGCCATCAAACCACGTGCTGAAGGGGAGATTGAGATCTGTTTCTCTTGTTCGTTTAATCCTAGATATTTCAATCCTTTGCGTGATCGTGTCCCAGAGAACTCCACTCACACGTGCTTCCTGTCGTGGCTCTCGAATGTTAAGTACCATCTAGGAAAACTTTCCTCAACAATACCTATTCCGTT
The DNA here is from genome assembly GCA_018908115.1 of Anopheles rivulorum. Taxonomy (NCBI): domain Eukaryota; kingdom Metazoa; phylum Arthropoda; class Insecta; order Diptera; family Culicidae; genus Anopheles; species Anopheles rivulorum. The sequence continues at coordinate 204,731 of STHB01000007.1, forward strand.
GTCCTCATTAACGTATCGTAGAATAATATACAGTGTCCAAGGGATTAGTTTTTAATTTAACTTATTCTCATTAAAGAAATTGCTAACAAAACTGCTTCAAATGCAAAAAGATTCAAAAATGTGCATACATTTAGGCTCATTTGCTCATCGCATGACTTTTGAAAAATAATCAAACAATAAATGCTAAAAACAATTTAAAATAACATTACAATCATTCTACAACAATTTGTCATTCTTTATCAATATAGTGAACGTAACAATCTTAATTACTCTCTGAAATAAAATCTCCTTTAGATTTTTAGCTCAACAAAACCTGTCGTCTTATTCTACGCTTAGTTGCGAAAACAAAATAGAACGTAGCAGACTTCACAAACCAACGAATCACAAAGAAAGTTTTGCTTTTTTTCTTCTTCAAAACACTGTAAATGATCTGAGGCTAAAGACCAACTTTGAGTGAAACAAAACATCTTTCTTCCTTTCTTCTTTTCTCTCTCTCGCTCTCTCTCTCGCGGTCGTTGAATCTCCTGCGTCGTTGTAATTTCCGTCTTTCGACACAATCCGCCCCACAATCAGCACTGGAAACCTGTTGAGGATGCGAAAAAGTTCCTCACCTGTGGAAAAATTGATCAACAACGTCGTCAAGAAAGCGAACGGCCACTAGACACAACTTTCAACCTTTTTGCAACCTTCCAAGGGTTGCGAAAGGTTGAGAGGATACCGTGAACTCCACTTGCACTTGGTTGCGGTTCGAGCGTACCGTAGCGAGAAGGAGAGAGATAACGCCTGGCTGGCTGGCTGGCTGGCTGGCTGGCTGGGTGGACGCCTTCGTCCAACGCAAAGCAACTATACAACCCTTCAACGAGCGTAAAGGCGCCAAAGTTATCTGTTAAAAATCAACCACCAGACCGGCACAATCCACTTCGGCAAATGGATCGCGGAACGATAGGGCCAAAGGCGAGCTCTTGGCACAAACCCATCGACCGCGTCCCAGTTCCCACGACGATGGGACGATGGGTTCATTGAAAAACTTGAAAATTAGTTTATTAGCTGCAGCACGGCTGGGAAGACACTTCAGCGGGTCTTCCGGATCTGCCGGGGTTGCTGGCAACCGGAACTTTAAAAACAAACTTACCCACACAGCGCACACGTCACACGGCGCAACGGCGTTGTTTTCGGGCCGGTGAAAGATGCAAAGATAATTTAATTTCGGCACCGAGATCGAGATGGTGACGGCGATCGCTGCACGAATCCGACACCGGGCGGGCGTACCGTACCGGCCGAGGGATGCTTTTCGTACGAAATAACGAATTCTTTCCTCTACCACAGCCATCGGTGTAGTGTAGAGCGAGGCTGCGAGAAGTCATACCGAACCAACTCATAAATATTCAAATGCTGCTCCGAGCCAGCCAGTCCGAGAAAGAAGAGTTGAAACTAACGCACGGGACACTTTCTTGCGTGATGGCCACCGAAGGGTATGTGCCCGTGGAGCTTACGGTCGAGTGGTCTGACGGCATGACACATAAATAGTTGCCCAATGTCACTGGAAGCACGGCGACGTGTATACGCTTCCTTGGCGTAAGCACCTTGGTTGGTTGGTTGGTTGGTTGGTAATTCGGACCGGAATTGTGCACTACTTCTTCTTTTACAAAAGTCAACGGTCGCTGGAGGGAAAGCGACTGTGCCGATTAGGATGAAGTGCACCACCCTACCCGGCCAACCACCAATTTTTCCCCACCACGAATGGACAGTCATACAGACGGAAGCGCATGTTACATCTCTTATGTGGACAACTTTCTGGCGGAAGAACAATTTAATTAATTTAAGTGTCACCCATCACAGTTCACCAGCCAGGAAGAAATTCCACCGAAAGAAAGGAAAGGAAGAAAGGGGGAGGGGGGTGAGCTATGGGTGGCTAGGAGGGTCGGCAGACAAATCCATAAAGAAATGCCGCAAGGACTTTGGCCGCTCTCTTACCTACAGCTAGGCTCATTATGGGACCGGCAACCGGCAACCACGATATGAAGGATGGTCGAGTTGTTAATTTATTAAATTAATTCGCTGTACCATTGTGCCCGCCGGCCACGCGCGTTGCATATCATCGCTTATCAGCCGGTGACAGCACATGCATTAGCTGTGATTGAAAATACCTCCCAAGGATACATGCCCAATGTATCGACCGATTAAATATTAATATCAATCATGGAGATCAATCATTTCCAGCGCTAGCACAAGAAAGCAAACGCTAATGGAAATCGCTGGTAGAAATGGGGTTTCGATAAATGGTGCTCGATTAAATTAATGAGTGCCACCGGGAATGTCAAGTACCTTGCTGACATTTTCCAAGCACTTGTTCATTTGTTTTTCTTACATTTATACATTTGCACAACTAATTCCATGTAATGTTGTTGATGAACGGGAAGTAACCCGTTCCATTTTATCATACTTTGGTGCAGCTGCAAGAGGATGCGAAAGATTTATTAGAATAATACGCTTAGCTCACATCCGATCCGATGGATATGCATCGCACGGAATGGCCTCTTTTTTTTCGTAGAAATACGCGCGAACTAGCCACTGCAGGAGTCGACCCCGTTGGCAGTAATTTCATAATTTGATTACAAATTAAATGGTGCAAAACTTTCTCTACATTTCACCTCCTCGGAACAGTGGGTTGGTTGCGGAAAAGGGCAAAAGTTGCAACCCAGATTGCGCTCAGCCTCGTATGGTATGATCACCCGTACCAGCAACAGGTTCTCACACACAACGATAAAGCCATTGCTTGCTCGCCTCAAATATGGCAGCTGCTTGCAAGTGGAACGGTTTTACTTATGGGAAACGGCCTCGAACGGCCGGCGTAAGTTGGCTTTCTCTGCTGTAATGGGGCAGTGTGTGTATCATGCTGTACTTATGGGATAAGCTTAGAAACCGACGTGAAGCTGCAACTATTACGTTACGATGGTGTGATGTGTTGGTTTAAGCTGCAAAATGCCTTGCTAGCACAAGCATGAGCATATTGTTCTTGATTGTATTTAAAACATACTGTTGCAAAGTTTGTGCTAAATCGGTGATTTGCATCGAAATTATTTAAACTGTCTGACTATTTGAAGCGGACGCCATTTTGTAATGTGTATTTTTTTATTTAAACCAATATCTAAGTAAGCTTTACTAAGATTATTTTACACCTTGTATCAGCAAGTTTATGTCAACAACAATATTAAAATTAAAACCGAGCAAAAGATGTGAGCAGACCTGATTAAGTTAATTGATATGCTTCTTAAAACGAAATGAAAACGAGATCGATTATCTTTCACTGAATCGTTATTCTTTTAGTTAGTAATTTACCGCTTCATACAGCAATTTGCATCCCCGGTGCAATGTTTGAATTTCCTATCCAAACCGTGGTACCGAGGCGAACACTTAATAAACCCATCCAGATGATAAACATTATCGATTCACGTACGCACAACACACTCTCCGACGTAGTTGGCGTTCTGTGTTTAACATTCCCACGCCCCACGCCAAAAGTTCCCCGTCTAGGCGCTCGTTCATAAACAGCTAAAAGCGCTCCGAGTGGCAGACTTCGATTAACTGAAGCTGAAGCTAGATGTTGATTTTAAGGCTCCCGCTCATCACACGCTACGGCACGGGACGATTGTACCATCGTTTGGAAATGGTGGACAAATAGGCCAAAGGGAGAACACGAGGTGTAGACGGAGGGTTGGGTAACATTGCCAGCAAAACCGAACTAATTCTGGCTTTTATTGTTGACTGTAGAGCGCTTGTATACATTACTGTAATGACTTAGGTGTTTGATTAACATAACAACGGCTGCGGTGTAAATTGTATGTAAATAGGCGTGCTACATGCGAAAACATAGTTACGAGAAATCTAACCATGTAAGGTCATAAACTATTATTGAAACGGTCTGTTCATATGTTCGTCCATTACCCTTCCTGCTTTCTTCCAACACAGATCAGCTGTCGGTTGTGTTGTGGTTTTGTAATGAGCCAAACGAATGGTGCGTTTTGGTGGTTTCATGTATGAAAAATGATTGTTTATTGTTTCGGTGCTCTACGATGCATTCCGATTACGACATTAAAAATATTCTAACAAAATGTAAGCTAACGCTAGCAAAACAAAAGGTCAGAGTAACAATACGATCGTTTTGAGTTGTTGCTAACTGTTATGAAGAACCCTGTTTTATAGCACCCACACATTGACAGCCGCTCAGCTGTATGACATGCAAATGTCATATGCGTGATGTTGCGTGAGTGACCGAGGGCGCTGACCGCCGTATCGGATGAGCGCGTAGAGAGCGTGCGTTGCGGGTAACGGACAATTTGTTAATACAATTAGTAATATTCGTTTGTGTCTAAGTTTTGTTTCGTCTCGTTCAATAACCTCGGACACCATATCACAGACACAACATTACTTAATTTTTCACACTCACTTTTTAATCAAAAAACCTATTTTTTAAAAAAAAACAGCATTTTCCTTTCGCTGCTAAAGCGTGATTGATGGATGCTATGAGCGATCCGTTGACGTTGGCAATGCTGTCCCACGGCACAATGCAGAATAGATTGAAACGAATAAATGTGAGTGATGGACAATTGTGTCTGTTATTTTTTTTTCGAAAACTCTGTTTTGCCTGCTGCTGCTGTTGTTTTTATTTTCGGTACGTTCTATGTACAATTTAACGAAAAACAAAACATAACAAAACAAAAAACCAGTCTCCAGTAAAATCGTTCACCATGGGGATTTGGTGCGCGGTACAGGGTTAAAACGAAGATTAAAATAATAAACAAATTCTCATCACAGCCTGATGGATTGGTAACATTCGCTGGTCGTGAATTTACCGACGTTACACACCCATAATTCCCACCCCCTCCACACACACACACACACACACACACACACACACACACACGTTTGGGTGCGTTAAATACAGAGCCGAGTTATCGGGCCGGTCACTGCCACGTACCGGTGGGATTCGCATTACGTACACCGCCAACCCACTCAAGCATACCTTTGTCTCGTTTCGTCCCACCATGTCGAGGTGCTGTTCAATTTGTCATCCCGAAACATTGCGATCAAGTATGGTGTTCCAATGTTTTACCCTTTTCGCTTTCCGATCCCGTGCGACATCGGTGGGACTCCTGTACGATCCTGTCAAATGCAGAACGTGAAAGGAATTATTTTTGTGCAGGCTATTTTCGCATGCATTTAACGTTGCCGTATCGGCCCGCAGGGAATTATAAACAGTGTGTGTACGGTACGGTTTGTTGGTGGTTCTCTTTTTACCTTACGCACGCGTTTGACTTCCATCCAGACAAATTGCCCATGTTGTATGGAGGTTTACGCTTGGGACGGTACATGCATACGTAGTGCAGAGATGATTGGCGTATAAATACTTACCAAGCATGCAATCGGATCTCATGATTACTTTTTTTGTATTTAGTAAAACTGTTAAAGTATAGCAAAAGGCAAATAATTGAAGGAAGCGAAAAGGATTTTCGTGTGAACGTCAATAAAACTTTAAATTGTAAATAAACTGAAACTTTGCTCGGAAGAACTTTCCTTTCTATCTGATGTGTTCCTTATTTCTTTATCACAAAATCATTGGTAATTGAATTAAAACAGAACGAAACCGCTACAAAGACTTTTTACTGGTTAAGTGATAAGCGAGAAAGCATCACTTTACCTCTTTCAAGCAACTTTCCAACATCTTTCTGTATGATGCAGGAACAAACTTTCTAATCGATTTGTTTAATATTTTAGAAACAGCCTTGACCTGCGTACCATCTCCATTCCCGTGTCTGCTTAGAAGAGGAAGGAAAACATTCCACTCGAAAGATTTGCAACGTCGAGAAGTTTGTTTAAGCTCTTATTTCCTCGACGCTACTTCAACCGCTTTCCGACGAAACTCTCGCCAATGCCTTCCCGTCGATACGTACGAACGAACCTCCTTCTGCTGGACACCGGATATTCGATTGCAACATAAGGGCACGGGCACGGGCACGGGAAGGTGGCACACAAAATGCCAAGATTACAGCCAGGTCGTCAACCGTATCATGGTCGTGATGGCCTTCAGGCCATCCGTACCGTTCCATTGGCGACCGCCATACCCGGCATATAACTATCGAAAGTTCGGTCGAGGGAAAAATATCGGTGTAATAGCGCATTTCCGTTCGCAATATCTTTCAATTTCCTTTTATATCCACGTCAACTCACTCGAAAGTTTGCTTTCAACCGGTTGACTTGTAGCCGTAGTGCTTGTCGTAGTCTGGACGGGAATGGCCCGATGCGAAGAAGGCAGAAATGTCTCAGATAAGCGCGATGTATGTGAGGCAAATGTTACCATTTGCACCGACATGGCGGCAAGATGTCGATGCCAGCGTCCCGGTTTGCTTGTCCCCTACAGCAGGACACTACTACACCTACAGGGAAGTCGTGGTAGTGAGCGTGGTTGTAAGATGCAGCACGTAGCGCCACGGGTGATTTTATTCTTTTCTCTCTCCATCGTGCGAACCGTGCCAAAGGGAGCCCATTATGAAAGTGGCCATCAAAAAATGGCGATTCGCTAAGGGCCAGAAGCGAACATATGTTGGAATGGTTTGGCTTTCTTCTCGCAGTGCTGCCTGTTGGCCGAACACGGATGGCACACGGTTCGTAGGCGAAATGGCCAAAGTACTATTTATTTATGGATATCGTTTCCCGGTCGAAACATTTTGGCTCTTCGTATCGCTTACGGCTTGTTGACTTTTGTGGCCAATCAATGAGGGAGGGGGAAATCGGTTGTTCTATTACTTTCGTCCTATCATGACGTCAGATGGGAAAGTATTGGGAAAGGTAAACTAACTTCCATAATGGAAATGATTACTTTAACACATACGTCATTAGTACGCACATCATTTGATGTAATTATGCTCATCTGAGCTTTTCAATCAACCATTTTGTGCAATACTTTACACTAAACAATTGGCTCATTTTTCTTTCATCTTTTGTTATATGGATATATTTTTAATTTGTTCAAACACTCGACTCAATACTACCTACAGCGAACGAAAAATGTATTTTATAATAATCAACCTCACTCTAATGTCCAGAGAGAACCAAAAACTCCCCTCTCTCGTTGGCCACCTGTTCAGTGGTTAAAAGTAATTGAAAACGATTGGCTGATTGGTGCACACCAATTGGTGCACACCAATTGGTGCAGCCATCTATGTTTTGGTAGCTTTCCATTATTCTTTTAACCATTCAATCCAATATGATTTATACGGACAAACGACACACGGTAGCAATGGCCACAAATGCATTTTCAATTTGCCCTATCCCGACCAGATGGAAAACCAAGTGCAGCTAATTATTGTGCAAGCGCACTTGTGGGACACGATGAAGCACGACCCTTTTGGGGCGGTTTTTGGGGGTGGTAAGTGATTTTATTTCATTTTAATTTTAATCAACAAACCAACCACCAACAAAACGCACACATATGCTTTGCAGACGTGCAACGAGATAGAATCAACTACAGAAAAAAACTGCTTTTCTCTTACTTTTAGCTAATTTCCTTGTTGACCCATTATGTTCGGTATCATTGGTCTATCGAACTATCACAAATGCGTTTGCACATAATTACCGCGTTGTTTTGTTTGATTTGCAAGCGGCATGAAATCGTGTGGCATTTAAAGCACTCCATCATCAATGATGCAGTACCACTCATGATGGTATGATTTTCCAGCAAAAAAACAAACAAATGAATAAAATGATTATTTTATCGGTACATTTTACGCATACATTGCGTTGCTTGGTGCGTTGGAGTTGGTGCAAAAACATGTATTTTCTAGGAAAACAGGCAATACTACAAAGTATTTTTATCGATATATGAAAAGAGCTTATCCGAGTGTGTTTCAGCAAATGGAAAACAATCTTAATTACTCATAGACGATAAAACTGCAATTTGAAATTCAAAGTCCGTGCTTAGTTATTGAGAATTTTAATGATGATTTGTAATGATCAAAAAACTAAAAATAAAAGTGACAAATAACAACGTTTCCAAATTTTCACTTCAATACGTTAACAGTTTAATGTTTAAATATGGCCAATTTCCATTTCAATATGATGTTTTTTTTATCATGATTTATTGTAAACTTCCCGTCACAGACATATCTGTAAATGATACAACCAGCAAACAAACAGGAAAGAAATAGCCGACAAAACGCACGGACAACTTCTTCACGAACTTCGTATGCATACATGCAAGCCGTATGCTATACAGTATGGTTGTGCATCAATCGACAAGCCATACCAACACAGCAACATTAGTACGAATGAAAGGACCAACACAAGCCAAGCAAAAAATGAAACAACAACGTTGGAAAATTGTAGCAAAATAACTCAACAGAATCCAATCGTGTCAAGAAATTGCTGCACGGAGTCAACCGAAAAATGTTCATTTCCAGTCGTTACCCCTCCCCACCCCTTCCCATCCCCCTCCCCCGTTTTGCCTTATCGGTTCCAAACGTGTGTTTGTGTGTGAGGCTGATGATCGTTGTGCTTGGAAAAATTCCATCTTGTATGTGCATTCGAGCATCGTTTCCGTTGGCTCTTTCCTTTGAAGCCCAATGCTACTTCTCCGTCCGGCTGACTCCGACGACCGAGCTGCATAGCCTGGCTGCAAGAAAGTCTGCAAATGGTTCAGTCGGTTTGTGCAGAAGGAATGCCATAAATATTATCTCCCAGCTGAATTCGTTCATTTCCACCGTTTCGATGATCGTCGTTTTCATTTCGAGAAGTGTGCACACCAACCCTGCCTTCTCCACACTTCAGCCGGCCATCGGTTAGGAAAGTTTTGCTTCCTTTCAAGTGACCCACCAACAAAAAAAAAAACAGCCACACGAAGGAAACGAAAGATGCTGGAAAACGATGACGGAAGGCTAAAGTTGGAACGGAAAATGATGATCGGAGCGCTTGGAATCGTTTGGCTGAACGGCGTTGTCCGCTTCCAGCACGAATTCCCCCGATATCATGCTGGCACACACACACACAAAGCGAACGGAAAACGAGCATATGTCAGCTGTTGAACCGGATGTAAGAAAGTCAGCAACGCATCTTTTAAAGGACCAACTTTGATTTGAATTTGAAAATGGTTTTGCACGAGAGTTTTTGTAAGGGTTGTTATTGATGCAGTGTTTGTGTGTGCGTGTCATCTGAGTGCTGTACAAACACGGTTTGTATATGCAAGCTATGCTCCAAGTGCACCACAAACAGTATTCCCTCAGGTACTAAGTTTCTTTGGATTAATTAGACTAACGGAATGGAATCAAACCAATTACCTTATAGATTGTATATGCTCATCTAGTTCCAATAAAAAAAAAGTACAGTTGTACAGAGTTTTGTTCAAAACCTATTAAAATTTTTCTCATTATGTACAATCCAATGATATATAAATCATTCTACACATATCCCTGATTGACATATTTTTTGTTTGATTTTTCTAGACTAGTATTTTACACCAGTTACTAAACTTTTCAATTCTCGAACGATGTTAAGCATAATATTAATTCGTTACAATGATTTTTGTTTTCTTCTTAGAGCCACATCACTTTGCTTTATGATACATTTAATCTTTCGAAACATTTTTATTAGAAGTTGTCAACATTACTTTGCGAAGTAAACACAACAAACAATTTCAACACTTGTGGAGAGATAATACTCAGTCTAATCAAGGGCCACTTGTTGTTCAAAGCATTCCCTCAAATTACCCAAATTGCTCTCAGCACGATACAATCATTAAAATGCTTTCACACCATTGACACATCACTGCCAATGTCGGACACAGCGTACTCTTCTCAATAGATCCCACCACCTACAAACGCCTGTGACCACAACCATCTCATCAATTGCATCATTCAAGGCAGTCTTTTCACTATCCGTTTCAGACTGGCCAGCTCTTAAACGAACCATTTAGTCATCGTGGGTACCTCCTAAGCGTCCTGCTTCGCTCGATCCTTTACATGGATCTAATAAAGATTCAAATCAACACACCACTCGGGGAACGTCCCGTAGCAAATGTTTCAATTTAAATGCATTATTTCACATCATTTGCTTGATTTACATTCTGCTGCTGCTGTATTGATACTAAACCATAGCGCCTTAAATGCTTGGAATGAATCACTTAAAGCGATTGAAATTATCGTCGTTCACACGTTCATAAAACGAATCAGAGAAACATTTTCCAAGACATTCGAGGTTTGTTTCTTTTTCTCGAATGACACTTGGAAAATGGAAAACTATTCCCAACTATTTGCCTCCTTTTCTCCCTTAAACATCGCTTCTTTGCTTCCACTCAATACCACGACAATTCGTACGATGTTCGCAACGGTATACAATCCATTGTGCTGGTACACATTTTATTGACATGGCCACTAGGTGGCCATCGGCAAACCCGGGAACACAATGCAACAATGCAACCCGGCAACCCGAAACTAATCGAATATTCACCCCGGGGCGTAAGATTTACAAATTTCAATTAAAAACTTTTATCATGTTTCCCTTCTGTTTTTCACTTTTCCGGACCTTTTTCCTTGCCTTCAGTGTGCACAGCCGCACAATCAGGTTTCTGGCTATGGACAGGAAGTTGTTTGTTGGGCAAAGTATTTGTGACCAGAACATGGGAGAAAAAACAAAGATTTTCCGCCGGAAAAACGATGACCAGAAAGCGAGCCAAGAATATTCATTGAATCTTTATAGTGCAATGATCACCTTGTTGTGCTGCAGTTCCGGCTGTAGCTGCTCCGTGGGCGAAAGTATTCTTGAATGGATGTCGGCACAAGTTGGCAAAAGTTAAAACGAAATGCTTGTTCCTGTTTTTCTATAAATGGAATTAATTTTCACTTTAAACCAAAAGAATAAAAAAACAATGAAAAGACAATTTTGAAGAACTGAGTCAGTCAAACATCAAGAATTTAGATCAAAGAATTCAATTCTAAAACAATTACTGTCATTGTCATCACTAGTAATCAGTACCAACAACCAAAGAGACAAACAATGATGAAATTGAGCTTTCACAGATTAGTTGAAATCACTTAAGCTCACCAGCCGTAACTTCCACAAATCTAATTAGAAAGTGCATTTCCGCTTCCATAAAGCATCTTACAGCAAAGCCATTCTTTATTTACTACGAATGAACCAAACGGAAACAAAAACTCCGTAAATGGAACACTTTTTCCCAGCATTTCCAACGACTCGGTTCGTCCATACAACGTTGAGTAAAAACAAAAGAACATGCTCTCCCACAGGATGTAACTCAAAGCACAAACATCAGAACAAAACCCGGACATAAATGCTGCGAAAAGATGCTATCATTAGGGCCACCAACTGAACCGGGTTGGGGATGGTTCAGTTTTGTGGTTGTACACGACGCTGTTCCACTTGGCATCGTTCGCCCTACGCCCTAGCGTAACCACAATCCGGCACCCATGCAGTCCTATGTACGGATAATGCTAGTGTTTTGCTTCTGTTTTTACGATGTTTTCGAATCTCGCACAAAAATTCCAACTTTCGTTCCTTGTCCGGTACCGCCTGGCTGGCCGTAGTGTTGTAGTGAAAGATTTCAACCAAAGCATGACTTTTCCATCTATCAATCGATTGTCTTACTTAGTGCCACTATTTGGTGAATGTTTTTGTTGTTCCTCTATTCTATAGCGAGAGGATGATGCGTGATCATCCTTTCCTTTTTAGACTGCCCAATTTCCGGTCAAATGGATACGGTACACTTTATGTTTTGTTATTGTCGATTTTTGTTCATTGGTTTAGGACTTCTTTATATCCGTAGCTTTAGCTAGTAAAGTTTCTGCAACATTCTATTAAAAGTTTTCTAATTGATTGAGCACTATTCTGTCATTTGCTGAGCAGAACTATCAACTTGCAATCACTAATATTAAATTTAATAAAAAATAAATAATTTAAATTGCTTCATAAAAATAATGACTCCTTTGCTCTGCTGTTGCAATACCACACAAGCTCGATTGCCATTAGCAGGCAAAGGACGGGGTTTTGATTTGTTGCATGGTTGCGGTTTTACACCTGTTGATATTACCAACATCGACGATAATGTCACCTGCGTCGTTGTTTATGATGTGGCATAAACGTCCATTTACCACAGGAGATGCTTGCGGTTGACTGCAGCCAATAACATAGTTTGTTTTTCTCATTGCATGTGGTGTATCACTACCATATCATAAATATGAGTTTATTTTAGCGATAATTACATTCCGGAGCGAACAGTTCAGTGAAAGGCAAAACGAAAAACCGCACTAAATGTACGAAAAGCATTCGGTCGGTCAGTTGAATTGCATTTTTCATTTCATCCGACAGTACAAAGCACTCAAACATCACTCTTCACAGCCAACACACGATTAGCTTCCCGTACGACATGTTAGCGGCCAGTTTGGATGAGGTGAATTGTCAGCGTAAAACTAGGAAAAAAAGAAATGTGCGATAAATTAGTAACCAAACATCAGTCAGTCTATCGAACGCCCACTTAATGGTGAAGTTGTACAGCATCGTCACAAAAAACAGCTCACCTTAGGAGACGATTTCTCCTGCAAATGGCACAAAACGCAAACATGCCAGTGTGGTACGACCAGCCACATCGAACTGGTTCGCGAAAATGCATCTTTTGCACGGCGCAAACCCATCGGAAGTCGTCATCGTCGTAGCCCGGCGTCATCATCGTTCACATCGTTGCCATTCGCCTGCAGCCATTCGCGCGGCGGTCGATTTGGCGTTGCATTGTCATGCCACGGTTGGCGGTGAAGATAAATTTCCTTCCAACACACAATGCTCTGCTGTCTGACATAGGTAACGGAAAGGAAATGGCAAGGGAGGCGACTTTTCACGCTGCTCTCGTGACTCAAGCCCCGAATCGTATCCATCCATCCATCCATCCATCGACGGTTCGTTCCATTTCCATTGAGTAGGATTTAGGGTAAAGTGGATCATTTTGAAACTTTGTTGCAGTGTCGCACGGTGGCATCCATCCCCTGCCAATGGTTCGCAGGAAACGATGCTGTACGAGCACATGTATGATCCGCCGGGATTTGTTGCCGGTGCGTTGCGAAGCTTTTTGTACCGTCGTTGCAATTTTCCTTCGTTCGTTCGTTTCGTTTTTGCATTATCGGTGTTTCGACGCTGCGGGGCACGTCGATAGTGCAGCACCTGACGCCGCGTACGATTGCTTTAATGGGTTGGTCTGCGCGAAAGCGGTTTTGCTGCAGGTGAATCTACGTTTTTTTTTTTTGCGCTTTCACTTCTAAAATCCACACTCTTGGAAGGATTGGATGGTAACAGAAAACACCCTTAAGGCTCCATTACGAGAAAAGTATGATGAGTGAAATGGCAGCACGATAGCAGCAGTGGATTTTTGGGCATAGGAAAATTTGACGAACAGTACTTGCGATGAGTGCTACTAGGAATGTATTGCTTTGGAATTACTTACTTTACTATTGTGTAAGAAAAAATATTTATGTGCTTTACTATGTATAATTTAAAAGCTTTTCGAAGTTTGTTAATTGTTTTTATGTATTTTTATGTTTATGATTATTTGATAAACATTTTGTAAAACGAACCAATATACTCCAAAGAAATATGTTTTTGAGCACTTTACTACTGGTCTACACAAAGTGTTACTGCTTTCCGTTCCGACAAACCGCGTAGAAATAATAGTTTATAGCAGTAACCAAAACAACTTTGACAGGAGCGTAGGATTACATGTAAACACTTTTAGTGATCTTGACTGTCAACGTGACATTTGGATAGGTTTTCGAAAATCAAATAAGGGCAACCACATCGGCCATTGCGGGAAAGAGGCGATATAAGGACGCGTTTAGGGCAAGTTCGCTCTCTTTTAAATCACTAACCAGCGATAGGAAGACCGCGTTTTTTTAAACTCGTGAAACGATAATCGCTGTATATTTCAAGCGATAAAGTGCCAAATATAGAGATTCAGTTCAATACGTGTTCTAAAAATGGTTAAAATTCGTGGTTTGTCGAGGAGCGTTCACAACACAAAGGTTTATGTTAATTTTTAAAGGTTCATCAAATCACGAACTAGATTTAGAAACTGCATACCTTGTTAACGCAGAGATTTAGTACTGCATGTTTACTACAGGAAAGCTAACAATCGGAACAAAAGCATAACTAAACGCAGGAAACAAAACAAATTTCTCATACAACACTCGTTATGGCCAGAGGAAAGTGTGTGAATACCAAACAAAAAACAACAGAACATGCTACAATGCTTTATCCATACCCGGAATGCCCCGAGATGTATGCAACAAATGCGTTTTTGCACTACACAACTGGGTGTGTGGCATACAATCAAACAGCAACGTTAGAAAGGTGGAACATGAAACGAAGAACGAAATCCCGACGACATTCTCGAGCAGCTGCAGCAGCAGCCTGTTCGGCAAGCGTTCTTGTACGGCGTGCATGATTTTGCATAAAATTTGCGTGTACGTCTGTGTGTGTGTGTTCGATTTGAAATATGTATTCCAGTTCATCGGTGCAGGGTAAAAGCGTTGGCCAAAAGGAAATGGCTAAATATTCGGTGCCCGCCAAGCGTTGTTTTAAATTATCACTATCCCTTTTCTTTTTTTAAATATTCTGCATATATTTCACCAACGCACCAACGCTTGTCTGGTGGTCAGTAATGGTTTGGTTTAAAAAGAATAAAAGAGAGTCCGGAGTACATACCTGTTAAACAATCGCTTGTCTTTATGGAAAAAAACTGGATGAAGATGGATCATCTGCATGTGAAAACATTCCGAGCCCGCTTCGCTGCCTTGGATGCATATTTACAAAATAGACCACTTCGTCCATCACACACTGCACAGTTCATGGCTGGAGTAGTTTGGAGTGCCTCTTCGTAGCGTAAACCTCTCGTACGTGTCTAATGCACATATGAATAGCGTTGTGGAAGGGCTAAAAAAGGCTAACCCATTTTTTTGCCCAACCCCCATAACCATACGACCCTGAGAAAAACTCAACCCAAGGGAAGTAATGATAAATTATAAAAGAGCCCCGAGAAACTCCCGGGATTACAGCATCGACCGTTTTGAAGGTTTGGGTTTGGGTTAGGGTCGCTGTCGTGCTCAGCTACAGAGGAACTTCAAGTAACAACAACACCAGCAAAATCACTGCATCCGGCTGGCGCTTTCAGCACGAACGTACGACACCAGTAAATGCAAATAGGAAAATTTAACAAAGAGATCTAACAGGTCCATAAACAGCAGCATAAAGCGAAAGGTCCTTCGTCGCCTCTCGGCAACCTCCATCCATCGTTGTTGAACAAATGCTCATAAACAGTTCGACTCATGGTCTAGTTCTATCGAAAAGAAGAAAAAAAAACGAATGGTCGAAGAAGTTTAGCATAAAGGCCACTATTTTATGTTTCATATTATAGTGCATCTATTTGCCGTCAATGTGGTACTTTTAAAACCATAAATAGAGTCGCATTATCGTGACGCTAACCATATTGCTTAATATGATTTTCTCTTGGCTAGAAGATCATTTCAACGATGGATAAGGGTAAAATTTTTGTGCTCAACCTTTTCGACTTCAGTGTCATCTTTGCAACATTTGCTTTTATATATTTACTCCTTATTAAAAATGTAGCCATGGTGTTTTTTCCTTGAATTTTGAACCCCCTGCAGCCTTTTATTGCCATGTTGGTTGGTCATAAGAAAAACAACTACATCCTATCCGTAGGGCGTGAGGAAAATTAAATCGCCTTCTCACTACACCTCGTACCGGCCATTGTGTTTGTTTAATTAAAAAGAAAACAATCTTCTCTGCACAAGATGTTGCCATTCGCCGGCTACAATTGTTACACCCGGAGGAGGTAACCGCCTCTACTGCAGCAACAGTATTGCGCCGCATTACGCCCAAGGTGAAAACCCCACACCGAAAGCCCACACCGGGCGGAACGATAATTTTCATCATCATAAAACTGCATTCAACACACTTTACCGCAAACTGTACCGGTACCGTACGCATAACCACTGTTTTGTGTCGTACATATAATCTACTTGCTTGCACCAACCAACACCACAGATGCAGCCAACTGCTCAAGCACACCGGAGAACCTATTAAAGGGGTTATATGAGGGAAATAAGAAACCACACCTGAGGCTGCAAAATGACTTCCGACTTCCTGTGGATCGCTACGATGAGCTACGATACTTTGCCGGGATGCGTAACTAAGCTGCTTGAGCACCTGAACCGTTTGGCCAATGTAGCAAACAGAAGCTCTATGGAGCACTTCATATAAGAGAGAGAGAAAGAGAGAGAGGGAGAAAGGGAAAGACAGAGTGCAAAATAAAAAAAGCAAAATAATAAACGAATGTGAATGTGTGCGTGGAGCACCGTACAAGCTGTTGTATTATTTCCTGTACAAACACTGATTCACTTTCCCATAATGGTATGATAATGAAGAACGTATACTCTTTGTATGATTAAGTTTATGATTAATTCTAAAATGCTTGTTTACTGATTAAATGTTAATTATTTTACCCGTAAACGTATCCAACAAGTTTATTGCCAAAGCAATCAGCTTTCTCCAATCAATATTTTATTAATGACAACAGGACCACCCTTTTCTTAAGTCTTAAAACCCATTTTAATGACATGCACATTGCTGGCATAATTTATCTCGCTGCAATCACAACAAAACAATCGAGCACAGTAACCAACTAAATCTTCATCAAAGTTAGTCTGTTTTAGAGGAACGCCTTTCACACCCATCCCAAGTGCCACCCAGATTACCTTGTCCACCGCACATCCACGTTCGCTGGGTGGATTTTCTTTACCGAATGAAAAGTTTTCCATTCCGTCCTTACTGCCACCAACTGGATCTGGTCTTCGGGAAAAGTGTAAGTGATTAAAAATAAATTGCATTCCGGTGGCTGGTGTGCAGGTGAGCGCCATCAATCATATGCAGTGGATGGTACTGGAAACTGCCAGCCGGGTGGCTTATGCAGGCTTGTTTGATGGTTTTCCTATTAATGCTGTACCGTTGCAGTAAATAACCTGTAAAGAAGAAATTATGCCTTTGCTACCGTCTTATCTGTTCTGCTCAACTGCTTGCTGAATTGTTTTCGTAACAAACCAAACTTAGTTTTTCTTTTAAATCGCAACTGCCATTTTCATTGAAGTTTTTAAAAGTCTTCAGACAATTTTACAATTAAAGTTTCTTATCATTTTTCCATTTTTATATACTTTTTCGATTGATTGGTTGTGTTCACAGCCTTCGTTTGCCTAACAATCAAAAGATTATGATTTAAAATGAATATTTTAATCAAATTAGAGATCCACAACAAAAAACCCCCATATACCAACGTTCCCACCTGACAGAAATCTGATTTATGATAAGCACTTCCCATTAGCATTTGCCTTATGGATCATCCGCACACAATAGGATCTCTTACAGCAATCATTTTCACGAAATTACACATCACCTACGCAAAACGCTCACCAATCGCCTTTCGCTCATCCGACGGCCCCTTTCGCATCGAACGCTTGTACATAATCCTAAGCCTTCTCTAAAGTGATAGCAACAGCTAGGAGCACATTCTGACGCTGATAGCTTCATAATTGATGTATATGAATTCAATGCACAACCACCATGTTCGATGTTCGGCTATGATTTCTATAGCTCGGTTGCTTCCATTTGGGACTGTCGGATACGCTGTTTCGTGCAGAATAAGATTTATCGCCAGCACAATCCACAATACCAGGGCCGCTCGTAGCCCTTTGCCGTACGCAAGGGAAACCGGCAGCGCCTGGACGGAAAAGTGGGACAGATAGGATGCGTATTAGTGTACCACACTAATTCCCTGTTCACCGTTTGATTGATAGCACTGAGGTGCGAACGGAAGTATCGTCATTATCGGTGGCTATCATTGTGCTTTCCGGCTGCCGTCACCAGCAACATCATCATCATCATCATCATCATCGTCATCATCGTCAACATTATCACAAGCGTGATTACTCCGTGTGGCACTATTAGATCGAGTGGCCATTTTACTCGTTTGCTCATTTCGCCGCATTTGATGTCGGCTGTACGGCTGTGCATTCCGTTCGCAATCCGGATGAGCTGCCGGAAAGGTAACGAAGTAAACTTGTTTCCCCACGCAACGACACCAAGACGTACCGTACTCCTGGCAAACCACTCCCGGGCCCCGACCTGCTACCGATGACATCATAATTCGTGTGTCAAATTGAATTTATTCACCGCCGGCATGGGGAACACGGCAAGGTCGGGAAAACGGAAAGTGTCTGGAGACCAATCGTTCGAGCTGGTTGAACATTTCCGCTCAATCTCGGCATTCAACGCCGCACACAAACAGTGACAGACTGGTGGCAACCGGCGACGCTGTCGCTGGGAGCAGCAGGGGCACAGTAATCTGCTAAATTAACACGTGTTTGACAACCGGGAACGTTAGAATGGGTTTTGGGAAATTCGCGTGTCAGCAAATAGGATTACACCGCTTCGAGATCGTTTACTTGTTTCGTTTTTCTAAAGCCTGTCAAACAAAATTATTAGTTTGAAATACTTTATGTTCGCTTAAATTAGCTTTCTTCTTTTGAGTTTTCTCTGTGTCAACATGATTTCATTCAAAAACAATTAAATTTCAGTTGCTATAATTCAACTTCAAGGTGCTATAATTTATTTGCTCGTTTAAATTGACGTTTACTTACGTTTATTTTTTGACACATGATTTGACGCTCAAAATTTTTCATTTGACATTATGCACTAAGAATAAAAACAAGTTGACAAATTTCTACTGCAAACATCAACCATAATGTCTACCGCGAATATACGATAATATAAAAAATCAATTCGATTAATGAGATCTTCTTCAGTGATATTAATTGCTGCGTTCATGAGGACACACATCCAACCGCTTGTTCCAAAATCGAATAAAATTCTCCGCTCCCAAAACATTCCACACCAACCGCGTGGAACAATCCTACGCGTAAATTGCTACCAGAAAGCAACCGCATGCCGTCCGACAAACATCATTTGCATCACGTCACATCATTTCCGGTGATCGTGGAAGGACGAACCCTAGCAAAAGCAATCCCGTCGAAAACCGGTCCGACCTCCGGACCGTGCACTTTGTTCTTGGTAAATCATAATCTCATCCATGACCGTCCAGCACGACACTCTGACGTCTGACGGATGATGATTAATTTATTGTAATTTGCCGCCGATGTCCATCGGGAGGTTGGCACTATTGTCGGCATTCGGGCATCGTTCGGTTGCAAATGTGGCCCGTTGCAGCGACACCCACCGGTTGGCTGGCCAGCGACCGAATTGCACAAATGGAGACCGAATGCAGTTGTGCGGATAGTGGCCAAACGAGAGCACAGGGCATGAGAGCGGACAAACAGTACAGAAACTCCGCGTGCGCAAGGATCTCAATGACGTTTATTGCGGCGCTTGTGAAATGCGATCGTGATTAATTTGCTCCCCAGCTAGTTGCACGTAACACGGGCAATAAATCTTTCTTGCCACGTTTTTGTTCTTTCTTTTGCACGCGCGGGAAGGTAAATGGCACCGAGCACGAGCAGAAGTAGGGCAAACATTTTCGCTCGTACACGCAGCCACACGGATAGGTGGGCAAGGTGCCGAAGCACTAATCCCACCAAAGGTGCAATAAAAGAGATTTCTGCTTCATCGAGGCTGCGAGCGAGTATAAAGGGACGTGCTGGCAGTAGCGAGTTAATTGCTCACGGCTGATGGCTGAATCGTAATATATGGGCACCGGATTAGAAGCAGAAGCAGCGATTGTCTGGGACACTGGCTGGTAGTTACGGGTCACAGAACTAAGCTTGTGATCCAAACAGACCCAGAGCACACAGACAACACTCGATGCCCTTGCTCAGTGTTAGTGTTTATAGATTTCTTGCTGCTCGTCCGTCGACTTTTATCTCGATCAACAATTAAATCAAAACAAAGGAAGAAAAGTGCACGCGGGTTGGTGGATGAGCAAAGCTCATTGAAACGGGAGCAAGTGATAGAGATAATCGTGAAATGGAGAAAGATTTGTTTAACGTGTTTAAGAATTAATTAAACACTGAACCAACCGAACTCGACAGATTCATTTCTTCAACTACTTTACGATAGCTAAATAGTGATTAAAATACAAACAATTATTAAACTTTTTTGGATGTTTATCATTTCTTAAATATTAATAATCGTTTTTTGTAATTCAAACACTATTTGTAGTACTCAATTTAACTACAAAACAAGGAACATTGTGAACAGTTATTTTCATCTGCATTTTTCATCTGCAACCTACCCATCTGTTCACAATGTTCATTCACAATTTACTTCAATTTGTGCTCTCGCAAGGCTGCATTTCTATGCAAAACGAATGGCAGTGTGCGTTTTCCATCCGTCGCACATTTTACACAGCAATTCCGCTGCTGAAAATCGGTGGGCTACCGAAACACCCCAAAAAATTGGACACTTCTCCGGGCCGAAGTCACAGTCAACCGAAAGTGAGGACATTTTGCAAAATTGCACCAATCACGTTACATTCCGGGGTGGGGGAGGAGTGAAATTCGATTTCCAATTTGGAAAGAATCGTCTGGTCCCAGCCGGCCGATGCTGGCCACTTCGCCGGTGCATCGGAATCGGAAGGAAACCCATCTATAGACGGTGTAAAATTGAATGTGCCTCCCTCTCAAAAAAAAAAACGACTACGATCGATGAGAAACGTCCTCTTCAAACGTCCAAATAATGGCGAAAAAGCATTCGATGGTAATAAATGTCACTGTGCAAATGTTCTCGCTTCGTACGAACGTTTGCGTGCCTTCCAATCATTCTTTGGCGATTCCAATTGTGTGTGTGTGTATGTGTGTGTGAGATGTTGATTTCGATGCAGTATTTGGATGCTGCTGAATGCATTTCCCTTTTTTTACGTGCATAATCCCATTTTTACATTGATTTTATCCCTGCTCACCATTCCAACGGGTAAAGGCAAATAAGCTTCAATTGTAGCAAATGTCTGAAAATAGTTGGCCGGTCTGTGACAAGCACGTCATTTCGAATGCGTATCTTTCAGCAGCCTGGTGATGTAAGCCTGCAGAATGTAACGCATACCGGTTGGTCACCGTATCGGAAGGTAGCAGCTGAAATACCGTCCGACACCCTATAATCTGACATCCATATGGCAAAAGAGGCTTAGCGTATGGGAGTAGTCCGAGCCGACAACTGACAACTTTTCAATTAGTGTTCCAAATTTGTAATGATCACCAGCCGGTGATCCTGCGCTTGGGACGCAAACCGTCCCACTCATTAGGCGTGTCCCTTGAGCTGGGATGCGGTTTTCCGTTTACCGTTTGCCTGGAGGAGGCTGGATGACAAAAAAAAAACACACACATAGGGATTTGCGAGCATTTCCAACATGGCCGTCGGGTGGATTTAATGCAACCTATCCTGGAGGCGCGGGATAAAGAAACGGGTATTACAACTGTTCTATTTTATTAATCCGACAAATACATAGTTCACCGAAAATGTAGCCAGCCAGACGAAGGATTGACGATAATAACCACGTACCATCCGGGAACTTTCGCCTCCGGGATGGAGGACGTTTGCGAACTGCTCAATTGGAGCACTAGGCGCAAAATGGGTTATCGTTTATACCCGCACCCAGCACCACCAAACCCGGCCCTGCCACGATGACAGAGCACCGAGCCAAAGTGTTAATTTGTCTCACTTGTTTAGCCGTGCAGAACCGTTCCGTAAAGGGCTCGCTCACAAAAGACGCTCTTTTCGGTGGACACTGTGGAAGCGGCCGAACGTACCGTGAACCGACCGTTGCACATGGGACACAGGCTCACAATTTGATCATGGGCCATAAATTCAATTTGAAAAGTTCTATCATTTGCCCCCGAAAGGAAGCAGCGGTTCGATACGCTGCAGGGTCACCGATGGTGCTCGTTGCATTTATCGTTGCTCCGTTTGGGACAAGTGGACGATCCGAATCAATAGCATAGGGAATATGGAACCAGCCGGGTCCATCGAGTCCGAGTCGGTGTGTGTGTGTTTGCAATTGGGAAAGATCCTACAAAACCCGAAGCGTTTGTCTTGTCTGCATCGGTTATGCATATGCAGCGATGGGATGAATATCGTACGTAAAGGCAAGTGTTTGACAAGCCTCGATACCATCTGCCCTCGGTATCGATTGTGCCGCTCGAAATGCTCATTAATGTCAAACGGAGATGTACCGTGGTACATGTTTCGGGCCCAGAAATTCCACTATAAGCTTCTAAAGCAACCCCGTGTGTCACCATAAATCTAGGAAAATTTGTTGCCCACACCGAAGTAAATCGGCCGGCTAGACGGCCCGATGGAGGCGCCTAGTGTTGCACGAATAATCAGCAACGACTTTGCAATCAGGGATCAAAATGAGGCATGGTAGCAGTGTAAAATAGAATCCAAAACATGGTTTAAGCATTCGGAAAATGTATGACCCAACCGAAATGTTTATAAATTGAGCAATTTCATCACAAAGATGCGAACAATATTTCAATGGAGACGCCTGGTACGTTGTACTTGCTTGCACTACGCATCGCAATGTAATGAAAATGCAGACAGGTACCCATTAATGTTGCTTTGCAATAAATAGTATAAAGTAACGTTCCAAATCCTCGCAAAACGTTACACTCACCCGTACAGTACCTAAGCTCCTTAATTCTATTTTTCCACCAGCACAAACACGCGTACCGGCGCATACTGGTTCATCCGTTTCGTTCTAATCCTTAATCAATTCCTACCCACGAACGTGAACGTTACCGACCCGGCAGTGACATAGTAAATCTTTTATTGGAAATAATTGAAAATCTACTACCGCTGGTCTCTCCACATGTTGTGGCATCGTTTGAAGTGACCAAACGGGATCGGTATCGCGATGTCAGCGCTGGTTAGTGCTTTGTAAAAGCAATGCTAACCTGATTCTATCTAGCGCTATCGTCCCGAAGTTCGACGCTCATTCGCTGTATGCACGTGGTTAAAACATAACCAAAAGGTGGAATCGATGGATTGACTGGGCTAACATCGGTGTGCCGCTAGCATCAGACACATCGTCAACATCGAACGAGACGGATAATGAAAAGTTTAGCAAAATGAAACTTCATCGTATGTGGCAACCAGGAACCTTTATGCGGCAACAGCCATGATGGGACATAGTTTATGTCTATTTTGTGATTGGTACACTATGCTGCAAATACGATGTCTATAGTACATCAATTAATAATGCAGACAGGGATGAATCGAACTTGGGTTGTGTAGTACATTTTAGTAAAGCCTGCTTTTATAAGAATTTTGCTTAAAATGTGCTTAAAATAAATCAACACTAACAATGCATGTAAATTGTATGAGAAACATTGCAGAATCAACATTCGCTTTTGCAGTTTTTTACAAACTCTGTCGGCGCCTATGATTAGGCAACCCGCAAATCAAGGAATTTCGGTTTCAAGAATAAGAGTGTTTGTGTTAGGGAATAAGTTAGCGAGCCGTAGTGTTAGTAAGAGAATTAAGAATTGCATGTATTAGTTGTACCAGAATAAAAGTAAGTTTAATCTAAGCCGAACCCCCATACGAGTAACTCATTATTACAAGTTATCGAACACACTGATCTTTCTCGTTCTAATCATTAAGTGTGTAATTGATATTCGAAACTTCCATACAGCCATTCCACTCCATTTCTTACCGTATTGATTGGAAATCACTTTGATATTTTACACGCCACGGCTTCGTGCCTACTCGCACACATTCAACTCGAGCCCAATTTCCGGTTCGGCGCTTCATTCGCAACGGCTGTAAAGTGTGCTACAGATAATTGAATGCATTTGCAAGCGATTGAACATGAGGCGGCAGCTCGTTCGAAAGCGTACTCACACAATTTATTTTGCACTTGCACACCAAAACCCTACTTGACAATCGTTACGCACTGTCAAGCGTTATGATGCGAGTTGACTGCATATTATTGGTGCAATCGGTTTTTGTTTTATCTTTTTTTTCGTTTTTGGTTGGTAACCTTTCGCCAGCCAATCGCAATAAATGCATAAACACAGCTTTACAAAAAAAAAAAAAAAACACAAAACAAAAATCCACCGCTTCACAAGCACAGTGTTCGTTTGACCTGCTATTGCACCATTGCAATAAGTCCTAGAGTGGAGGTCCTTATTCGTTTGACCGATTTACGCTGCCACAAGTTTGTGGGTACGGTTGTATGCAACTGGCGTGGGATTTTTTTTTTTAGTTTGTTTGTTTGGTAAATTTAACGTGAGCATGTGCTCTGTTTGGACGAGTGACTGATTTTTGAGATTTTTTTGTTGTTGTTGCAACTCGATCGGTTTTATGTGCTCTTTTCCCGCATGCACACGCTTTTTAAGTCCTTGCATCGTATCGATTTACCATTTCCACTTTAAATTCGCTTGTTAAACACCGATAAATTAAATGCAAATGCCAAATGAACCGTACTGTAAGCAGAGCAAACACACCCGCTGCACTAACTACAGAAAGCTTAATTGTTTATTCATAAAAACCCTGTTTTGTATTAATTACTTTTACTTTCATGTTTTCATTCGTGCACAGAAATTCAATGTTGTAATTTATTGTAAAAAAAATACATCCAAATTACACAAATTCTTCCCAATTCACAGAAGAACTTTCTCGGTAGAAAACTCGTTCCGTTACATGTACTTTTAATGCACATCGTATAAATGTGCATCAAATTTACCCAAGCTGCAAATATTCCCATCGCATTCAGCAAACCTTCCGATGCATGCGATACACGACATTCCGACGGACAAATGATCAACCCAGGCACATTGGACCTTCTTTTTTTTTACATCTCACCAAAGACATGTCGTACGTTCGTTCGTTCGTTCGAGTCGATTGGATGCCCAGGCTGTAAAATTGGCCATCATAAATTCTCCAAAATTACCCCGTTCCCGTGCAGGGAGGTTGCCAATGACCTCGAACCCACCGCCTGCACCGACTAATGGCATGAGATTCTGGCTGGATTTGCGGTAATACCATATCCGAATGCACTGCACCACTTATCAGCTCAACACTTGTGTGACGATCGTTCGTTCGGCAGCCACCATTCCGGTTCTCCAGGACCTGCCATTTCTGCTGCTCCGTCTGTCTAGTCACACACAGACACTTACTCCGCCACGACCGGATAGCACTCAATCAATTTCCCCAAGAGGAAGATATAATCAATAAATAAATTGATGATAGTTCTGTACCTCCGGCTGGGAGGATAATTTATCATCTCTCCTGCCAGGCGGTTCCTTCCAGGTCAGCACGGTGGTGTGTTGCTTTTTTTTGTTGCCGGCTCGATGCCATAACATGAGGCACGGCAGAAGCATGAAAGCAGTCGTATCAAACCATCGTAACCTGGTTCGTATCGATGTTCAGTTTTGGTAGCAGTAGCAATGTGCAAGAAATGTAATTAGCGTCATAAAATATTTTTTCCAAGTAAACCTATTTTGGAACGGTTAAAACCTCACGATTTTGTGAACAATTTTGAGAAAGAAACTTACTCAAATAAAATTAGAATTACTTCTAACGCTGCAATACACATCTAATTAATTACACAGAATCGTATAAATATCCAATCGGCAACTTCTAATCCAATTAATATTTTTCCTAATCACATTACTNTCGTAACCTGGTTCGTATCGATGTTCAGTTTTGGTAGCAGTAGCAATGTGCAAGAAATGTAATTAGCGTCATAAAATATTTTTTCCAAGTAAACCTATTTTGGAACGGTTAAAACCTCACGATTTTGTAAACAATTTTGAGAAAGAAACTTACTCAAATAAAATTAGAATTACTTCTAACGCTGCAATACACATCTAATTAATTACACAGAATCGTATAAATATCCAATCGGCAACTTCTAATCCAATTAATATTTTTCCTAATCACATTACAGTGCCATCCATGGTCATGGTACATTCTTTCCTTTGTTCGGCCAACCATCTAACCCAAATCACGGTGCCAAACGAAGCCTACAGAAGATCGCAAAACGTTAATAACATACCGATGCCACTTCAGCAAAATCGATTCCGGTGGGAAGATATATCGTTCGTACTTTATGACTTGTTCCAAGATAATCGATAATGAGCTAAAGTTTCTTGAGACCAATCCTCGATATTGGTCTACGAATATACATTAAGTGCATACAGATCAGGAGTTACTTCCGAACGGTTTGGAGTTAATTAAGTTGGCTTTAATAATTACAAAATAAAACGAGTATAATGTGTTCTAATATAGAACATCTTCTCTAACCTTTAGTGTAGTAAAATATAAATAAGTTTAAAGCATTGTACTGTGAAGAATTTCTGCAAAATTCTCGCTTTTAATAGTAAATAAAATGGCAAACTTTAACACATCATTACTTACACCCTGTCCATCGTTCGGTTCATGTTCACGCACATCGAAAGCTTTAACTGTCACAAACACTCGAAAAAATAAAACAATAAAGTACCACACCGTAATGCAGTAACGCCCGGTACGATACCACGTGCCGTGCCGTCCTCACAATCGGTCTTTAATTGAGTCAGCACTTTTCCTTTGCTGGCCCATCCACAATATCGACAGTCCGGTGTACACGATACGATCCCAATGCTTAGAAAACGACACACTCATCCCCTAATCGACCGTCATCAGTTTATCACCTAATTTGCACCATGCCCACCGGTCTCGGGTCCGTTTTCCCCGCGTTAACTGACTCCATCGCCCGGCTAAAAGTTCCGACCGTAACATAAACGTGCGACGTGCACGGCAAATAATGGTCGAAAATGTACGATCTCAGTGGAATACCTACCTATACATATATTCCACCTCACCATGACCAAATCCGCACCCAAATAATAATAACAAAAAAAAAAGGAAAGGGAATGAAATGGTGCCGTTCGTGCCATAACGCACACCGTCCTTGTGTGCAGTTTCGCCCGCGTTAATGGTATCGCTTTTCGTTTGGTGTCCATTTTTTGTCCTTTGCTCGGTGTTCATCAGGGGTATAACAGGTTCACCTGCTTGCCTGATCGCTCTAACATTATCAGGAGTGTGAATCCATCCAATGCGCACACTAACCATTGCGTACTCTAAGCTGATTTCGCCCGGATCTCCGGTCTGCGTTGCGTTGATAGGAATTCATTTTAACAACAACACAAAAAAAACGAACTCCAGCTCAGTACCGCTCAGTAACCCGTTTCGGTTACGAACTTTTCACAATTTTCCACCCACCTCTTCCGAGCTTCGATTCCTCCCTCTCTTCCCGTTGCCGACAAAGGTGACGACAATATTGGTGGTATTGTGGAAGCCATACATTTCGTTTTATAATATTTCACTCGGCTCCATATTCTTTACTCCTTTTTTGTCGTTGCTACATTTCAAGTGCATCACGATACGGGCGTGTATCATAAGTGGCATGCTCGTGGTCATAGGTGGCAATGTTTGGTACAACAGTTTCGGTGACCATTTAAAACCACACCCCATTCGACTTTACTTTCCCAATGCCCTGCGGTGTACAGCTGACCGACCGTTGTTTAACCATGATTCGGTCAATTGTGTTGCGTGGCCCAACCTTACCTGGCAACAGCCCGGGTTCGGCTACACGCGAACCGGACGTAACCATCCACGGCAATCGCGGTATAAAACTCGCCAAACATGTTTGCTCACATTCCATCGGTTTTGTATGCGTCCGTGGTGCGAGACGATGCAACAACAGGCTACCATCTCTAACCGGTGTGATGCGATTTCCCAGCAGAAGTATAGTATTGGTTTTGTCGTGCTTCGTAAGCACCGACCGTTACCGGCGGTGCATTCAGTGCTTTTTGTCGAACGGGTCACCGAGCGAGCCCGTTTTCGATTCTGATTTACGGTCGCACCGAAACGTACCCCCAAACCAGGTTAGTGGATTGGTGTACGAGTTGCTTTTTCTTCACTTTTTTTCACCACTGCACTAGTGCCGTCAGCGGGAATGTGGCATGTGGCCACGTGAACTGGAATGAAACAGTAACCGAGTGGGATACGCACTCGGAAGCATAAAGCATGTCCGGAAGCTAGGAAGTCGCTACTTATGCAGGTTGCATTCAACATCACCGAATGTTGATCACTCAGGTTCCGCACACTGCATGCCACAAAAGTATGTAAGCAGTAGCATCATAATTACTACTAAGATATACAACCTGGACGTTCTCATGAGAATAAAATAAGAATTATAACAATTTACTTCTTTGATGTGTTTGTTACAAGATTTTTTTCTTCAAAATCCCAAAAGCTTGATATACGTTGATTAGACCTACACTCCAACCTTCTAAAGTTTTTATTCCTAAACACTTATTCTAGGTTAGATAGTTCGTTGTGGCCGAAAAACTGAATCAATCATTCTACCTTATGCTGGTTCTCTTCTGCATTCTGCACGAATGACATTCTAGACATAGAGGCCGAGGTTGTTATGCTTACAATTATACATCAGCTAAGGCTTTTACTTCTACCATTCTCTTTATTGAAGGTTCTCTTCAAGACATACTAGCCCCAATGGTTTGAAGAATATTTAGACAAATACCAAGATAATGATGGTACTAACATTAAATTTAGCAAAACTCTATTAAACCAAGGTTTATATACAGGATGTCTTCCAAAATCCAACAAATTTTGTCCCTAAAAGTCAGATCCAACAACCACAGTGATCTTGAAATACACAACAAAGTGCTTTTGGAAAAACTTTCCGGTGAATGTCTTCTCAGGAGAAGTAAGGATCGTTGATCAATTTTCCGCACATGATCAGATAGCGAGGTGCATAAGAAATTTGTTTTTTTTTTCAATGAATCTTTTTTCCTATTAAAACAAACAAGACAGTGACATTTTAGTACACTACATTACACAAAAGAGCTTATTGATTCTTGAGATTAAAAATTGTAAAGATGCGAACACTTAACACAACAGCCAGCAGTGTACCGGATGGCAGTAAAAAGCAATTCTGTGCAAAACTGGCCCGCCCAATCTGCGTTCGGTCGCAAAATGGCTACGATGGCGAATTGCATCCGTCCCGTCCAGTCCAGAGCCCGGTCACCGGTCGCGGGTCACCGAACAAAGCAACAGTTGCACCGGATTGCCCTCAGGTTGCCACCAGGTTCGGACCACAAAACCAACACACCGACGGACGGATTTGGGGATGGGCGTGAGCCAAAGATCAGCACGGACCATTCGGCACACTCGTTTGCACTTGCGGCGCCGCATGCGAAAACATATGCATCCGTGCGGCAACTTTACCCTGCAAAGGGCTGGGAAAGGTGCAACTAATGGCCACTAATGCAGTGGTTATTGTTTTTCGTTGATAGATGACCACATGCACACATGCTGGTTTGGGTTGGTGGGAGTGTTTATTTGTTGTTTTTTTTTCTCTCTTTTCACTCAGCCCAACTCAAACTCCACCGACTGCACCAAAGGCACTGCATACTAAAATTAAAGCTTGCTCCTGTGCACGGCACTTGCCAGTTTTTTTCCTGTCTTGTGAAAATTTCATTTTTCCAACGTTCACCCCTTCGGTGGCCCGTTTTTTGGGGAGGCGAATGTGAACGGTGCGGTGTACTCAAAAAACTCCGAACGTGAATTCGTCTCACGTGATGGCACACACGTGCGCATCGCATCTGACACAAATCATTTGCGGTGGAAATAACACGTACGATGGTGATCAATTTTGTCGGTGCAATAATTTCCAACCACCATCGCGTGTCCATCGTGTAGCCATCCCTGCACCATGGTCGTGGCCACGTTCACGTGCAGCAGCTTCTATTTTTTTTTTTTTGCAACCGACAATTTGCTGCTAATTTATGTCATAAAATGACAAACCGTTTGGTTCGGCGGTGGCGGATGCATTTCGTGGTAATGCTGACCGAACTGCACCATGCGGGCACCTACTGCTTGGGAAACGTGCCCAACGGTTGCCACACAATGGCTACTTTTGCTTTGTAACACCAACACTCAACCGCGTGCGTGTTTGCAACATAATGTGCACATTGCAAGCGATTGGATTAGGCTTGCCTAAATATTGAC